>CM056051.1:182745810-182900810 GCA_029574335.1 Rana kukunoris
GGCGCTGTTGGACTGTCTTTCAAGGCTTGTTGTTTTTTAACTCATTTTGTGAGTATAACTATTGATTTTAGTATTTTAATAAAAATTGTGTAACAGTATCACACTAGGTCGGTGCGCCCTCCATTCTTTTTTCTTTTTTAGTTCCTTTTGAATTCCCACAATTCTGAGGAGGGCTGCAAGACTTTGGAAAGACACTGTACAATTGAATTGTATGTCCCCATAAGTAAGAAATACCGGAGCGCAGGAGATTTATATTGTTTTGCCATGTAAAGGACAACAGGGCAGGGTGAGGATGGATGGATCAGACTGCAGGGCAGGGATACAAGCTAACAGGTGGGACCAGATGCTGATCAGGACAGGGAGACAGGATCAGGTACACAGGTAACAGGTTCAGATTCAGAGTACAGGAACAGAATCAGATATCAGGTCAGGGCACAAAAACAATACCAAGGAGATAAGAGCAATCATCAGCCGGGTATTTATGACAATGCCTTTAATTGGCCTCAAGTAACACCTGAGCGCAGGAGGTGCTGTTTGCTCCACACTGCCGGGATACACCTGCTGGTGGACACCGGTACTATGGCTCAAGGATCCAACAGTGCCACCAGCAGGTGAGTCCTCTCACTACAGGTCCTGAGTGTTGGAAGTGTTGGCGTGCTGATGGACACCGGTGTGGGGTTGAAGCATCAAAGGGGATTCACCCTCAGAATGATTAAGGGAATGGAGAGGCTGTGGTTACAGAAGACTGACTGCGGTGGTCAGTCCCTGGATCCAGTCTGGGCACTGTGACAAGCTGCTCACCAGGCTGACACAGAGCGAACAAGAGCCACTTAAATGCAATGTAGATCTGCAGTCAGGTTTCTGCATGGAACAGCCCGGAAGGCCGGATCGGGCGTTGAAGTACCAGCTAAAGGTGGGGTTGAGTTTGAGGCTGGTGACTCCCCTGCGAAGACAAGTGACAGTGGGGAAGAAAGTTGGAAATCTTCCCTGGCCTGCAGCTCGGTAGAGGGGCTAGTACCTTTACATACTGCCCAGTGCCCAGCAGGAACCAGCCTGTCACGTTCCTACTGTGTCATGCAAACGGCCAGACGTGGCCATCACCCAGGTGGCTCAAGGAGGTTTGAACCCATGAATTTCTGTGTACTAGTCCTGCTGTATTGCCTCTGAGCCACACCTCAGCTCATTAATCAGCCTGGTTTACAACTATGCCTTGTCCTGCATGTAGCACTGAGGGATATACTCTGGATTTGCTTTGCAGGTAGCACCTGTCTCTTATGGTTCAGCTGAGGTAGCTTATCAAATCAGCGGTATATAAAAGACTGCCTCACCCTGTGGGCTGGTTCAGTTTATTGTCTCTTGTATTGCCAAAGCTTCCTGTTTTGCTGTTTTCTCGTCTTCAAGTTTCAGTGTTCTAAGACTCACCCCGGCTTCTGACCCTGGCTCTGCTCCTCAGTAACTCTGACTTCTGGAATCCCCTGACTACGGCTTCACCTCAACAATCCTTTGACAATTTCCCTCTTTTGTACTGCATATCCAGATCCCTTTTCCTGTCAAGCCCCAGTGCTCAGATTCATAGCCCACGTAGCCTTTTACCTAATTACTGTGGGCTGTGTGTATTTGCAAGGGTGAGCATACATCTTTGCACTAGAGATGAGTCGAACCCCCCCGCGCATTCGGTTCGCACCAGAACCGTCGAACAGACCGACCGTTCGCGCGAACATTTAGAACCCCATTGAAGTCTATGGGACTCGAACGTTCGATTTCAAAAACGATAATTTTAAAGACCAATATTCAATTTATTGTTGGAAAACATTTTTCAGAACCTGGGTCTTGCCCCAGGGAACATGTATCAATGGAAAAAAAAGTTTTAAAAACTGTCTTTTCTTCCGGAAGAGCAGCGATTTAAATGATGCTTAAAGTGAAAAAAAAATGAAAAATTCCTTTAAATATCGTACCTGCTGGGTGTCTATAGTAGTGGCACATGTTTAGAAATTTCCCTGCACAACATGAGAGTACTATAAGAAAAAATAAATGTAATACTGCTTGCGGCTTTAATGTAATGTTTGGTCCCTGCAATATGGATACACATCATTGAAAAAAATAGCATGAGTTTCCCCGCCACCACTCCCCCCAGGCCATTACAAGACCCAGTGCCAATCCTGACCTCCCTGGGGCCCTAAGCAAAATGACATGGCACATTAAAAATGAGAAGCGGGGGCGCTGATGACAGTGACATGTCACATTAAAGAAAATGACTTCTCACCAGATGGGGCCTCTAGTAATTTGGGGGGCCCTTTGCAGATTTGCAGGGCCCTAAGCCGCTTGCATAGTGAGCCTATAGTGAGGATCGGCCCTGAGAAGACCCTTTGGCCCTATATACTTTGAACAGCAGTATACAAGATAAGGACTGTAGGTTTGTTAAGTAGAATATGAACCATGTCATACTGTAATTGGATCGCAACAAAGAGCCACATGCAAAGTATTGCATCAAAAATTATTCAGTTACATCTGCATCAGGTGCTTGGTAGCTGGTGTTGATCCAAGCCTGATTCATTTTGATGAAGGTCAGTCGATCAACAGAGTCGGTGGAGAGGCGCACCCTGTGATCGGTCACAAAGCCTCCAGCAGCACTGAATGTGCGTTCTGAAAGAACGCTGGAAGCAGGGCAAGCCAGTAGCTCAATTGCGTACTGTGCAAGCTCTGACCAGAGATCCATTCTCAAGACCCAGTAAGCCAGAGGATTTTAGGTGGGGAAGGTGTCCAAGTCGAATCTTGCCCCTAGGTATTCCCGGACCATGTAAACCAGACGCTGGCGATGGTTGCTGGAATCGGTCAGACCTTGGGGCATTGGACTAAAAAATTGTCTGAACGCATCGGTCAGATGGCCACCTTCTCCACCGCTCCTTCTGTGACTCACCGAAGCCTCAGCAACACGTTCTCCAGGACGTTCTCCAGAACCAGGATTTGGTAATCCCCCAGGTTCTGGTAAAGCGTTGCACAGACCCTTCTGCAAGGCCTGCTCCCTCTGCACTGGCAAGATAAGCTCTGCAACCTTACTCTTGTAACGTGGATCAAGGAGAGTTGCCAGCCAGTAATGATCCCTTTCCTTGATACCACGAACACAAGGATTCTTACGCAGGCTTTGCAGGATCAGGGAGGCCATGCAGCGTAGGTTTGCTGAGGCATTCGGGGCACAGTCCTCTGGGTCACTGAGGATGACAGGATCCTCAGCCACCTCATCCCAGCAACGTAAAAGTCCATGGGTTGCTTGGGACTGTAAGTGATCCCTTGAAGACTGCTGCTGATGCTGAGTGCTAGGCTCCACCTCCATGCTGCTGATACAATCATCCTCCTCCTCCTCCCCCTCCTCCTCCTTGTCCTCTTCCTGTGTGCTAGGTGGGCAAGCAGGACCACTGTCTGGATAAAGGGGGCCTTAAGAGGTAAGGAAGTTCTCCTCTTCCTCCCTCTGTTCTGCCTCAAGGGCTCTGTCTATTATTCCACGTAGCGTGTGCTCCAACATGTGAATAAGGGACTGGGACTAGGGAAGGATTGTGTGATGCCATTGTGCAGAGGGAAGAGGTCTGGCAGCTGCTTTGCCAGACAAACTAAGATCAGCCTGGGTGAGAGAGGATGAGGAGGATGAGGACGGCTTGGTCATCCACTCTACTAATTTCTCTGCATGTTGAGGCTCAACACGGCCAGCTCCCGAAAAGAAGGACGAGCGGCCACAGCCACGTGCTGAAGAGGATGCACCATGTCAACCACCAGCGTTGCATCTAGATGCAGAGCCTGCTTGCCCTTGTGACTCTCTGCCTCTCTTTGTTGTCCTTCCAGACATTTTAATGCGTTTAGGTGCTATTAAATAACACATGTGCAGTTACAGCAAAAGCGTTTAGGTGCTATCAAACAGCAAACGTGCAGTTACAGCAAATGCGTTTAGGTGCTATTAAACAGCAAATATGCAGTAACACCTAATGCGTTTAGGTGCTATTAAACAGCAAACGTTCAGTAACAGCTAATGTGTTTAGGTGCTATCAAACAGCAAACGTGCAGTTACACCAACTGCATTTAGGTGATATTAAACAACACACGTGCAGTAACAGCTCATGCGTTTAGGTGCTATTAAACAGCAAATGTGCAGTTACACCAACTGCGTTTAGGTGCTATTAAACAACACACGTGCAGTAACAGCTAATGTTTTTAGGTGCTATTAAACAGCAAACGTGCAGTTAGAGCAAATGCGTTTAGGTGCTACTAAACAGCAAACATGCAGTAACAGCTAATGCGTTTAGGTGCTATCAAACAGCAAACGTGCAGTTACACCAACTGCGTTTAGGTGCTATTAAACAACACACGTGCAGTAACAGCTAATGCGATTAGGTGCTATCAAACAGCAAACGTGCAGTTACACCAACTGCGTTTAGGTGTTATTAAACAACACACATGCAGTAACAGCTAATGCGTTTAGGTGCTATTAAACAGCAAACGTGCAGTTACAGCTAATGCATTTAGGTGCTATTAAACAGCAAATGTGCAGTTACAGCAAATGAGTTTAGGTGCTATTAAACAGCAAACGTGCAGTAACAGCTAATGCGTTTAGGTGCTATCAAACAGCAAACGTGCAGTTACACCAACTGCGTTTAGATGCTATTAAACAACACACGTGCAGTAACAGCTAATGCGTTTAGGTGCTATCAAACAGCAAACATGCAGTTACACCAACTGTGTTTAGGTGCTATTAAACAAGACACGTGCAGTAACAGCTAATGCGTTTAGGTGCTATTAAACAGCAAACATGCAGTTACAGCTAATGCGTTTAGGTGCTATTAAACAGCAAACGTGCAGTTACAGCAAATGCGTTTAGGTGCTATTAAACATCAAACGTGCAGTAACAGCTAATGCGTTTAGGTGCTATCCAACAGCAAAGGTGCAGTTACACCAACTGCGTTTAGGTGCTACTAAACAGCAAACGTACAGTAACAGCTAATACATTTAGGTGCTATCAAACAGCAAAGGTGCAGTTACACCAACTGCGTTTAGGTGCTATTAAACAACACACGTGCAGTAACAGCTAATGCGTTTAGGTGCTATTAAACAGCAAACGCGCAGTTACAGCAAATGCCTTTAGGTGCTATTAAACAGCAAACATGCAGTAACAGCTAATGCGTTTAGGTGCTATCAAGCTGGAACACACTACACAAGGCCGCCCAGCAGGCGGCCTTTTATAGTGTGGGGCGTGTGCTATAGCCCTGAGCCATAATTGGCCAAAGCCACCCAGGCTTTGGCCAATTATGGCTCTTCGTTTTTTGCTCGCTGTGATTGGCCAAGCCTGCGGGACATACAGCATGCTTGGCCAATCATCAGTGCGCAATGCCGCAGTGAATTATGGGCCGTTGCGCGTCACTCGAATTTGGCGCAAACGACCCGTTTTGTTTGCATTTCGGCGAACGTACAAAAAGACGATGTTCGAGTCGAACATACGTTCATATCGAACGCAGAGCTCATCCCTACTCTGCACTATGGACTCCAACCAAGGTAAGCCATTACACAGCCACTCTCTCTGTAATGCTGGCCGCACCAATACACTCTGCTGACCCCACCTGGAGGGAGCCAGTGCTGGGGGGGTGATGCGTTCTCAGGTGAGCCAGAGTAGAGTGGCAGGGTTAGGGCAATAGACTGGGGTCTCCCAGACTGCAGGCAGAATTTGGGTCCATTGGAGACTTGGAGGAATGGTCCTCCCATAGCAGTTTTCATCCAGGTCCTGTATGATGAGTGACTACTAGAACCGTGGCGCTTAATCGGCAACTTGGAGTCTTACCTCATCCTAGTAGCTGAGTTCCATGTCAGTGTGCAGTCAGACACCGAGAGAGCAGGATGCTCTCAAACGAGTCACTCTCTCAGGGATAGTGCAGGGTCCTCCCACTGTGCGGCTCCAGGCCTCACAGACAGGCAGGCAGGGTTTCCATCTCCCTGTCATCCATCCACCTGCCATCCACCTGCCTCCTGCCACCGGCCACTCGGACTAGCTGCTCTCCCCCCTCCTGGACTTCCACGGCCTTCCCCCGGTGCACCTGATCTGGTAAGCCACTTCTTGGGAGCTGCAGGCGGCCATCCTTCTCAGGACAAGCCACAGCAGCTTCCCCCAATCCCCACGGCTTTTCCCCGCTCCTCACCCCCATACCTCTACCCCCGCTCGGGCGTCCTGTCCGCCAGCCATCCCCACAAGCCACCGCTACCCTCGGGCGCGGTGTTTTTTTTCCCTCCGCGCCGATCAGTGGAGATTCGCGGCAGCCGCGACTCAGGAAAGGCCGCGGCTTCACCCGCGGCCTAGCGGCGCGCCGCTCTCCACCCCCCAATCAGCCGGCACCACCTAATCAATCGGGCCACAAAGCCCCCCCCCCTACCCCAGTAGAGCCCCCTTGCCCTCTGATCATTTCCCTTAGCCCCCCAGGCACCACTCAGCCTGGTACCCCCCAGCCTGGATCCTGCTGCCAGGTCGGCGGCCATCTTCCTCCACCCAGCCCTATCACTCTCAAATTCACTATAACTTGATCCAGGGCTAAACCCGATCGCCTCTTTAGGGGTCAGGAAGGAATTTTTTCCCCTACCGCAGCATATTGGCGCAGCGTGGTTTTTTTTGCCTTCCTCTGGACCAAGCCTAGGATCAGAGGATTCAGTTATCCTTGTGAATCCACCCCACCCCCCCGCCCTTGGTTCCACGGCGGCCATGGTTAATCGGCAATACTCGGCGGAGATCATTTGGGATCTGGGTCGATTTGCCGCAATTCTGCCGGCCGCCACCAAAAAAGCCCTAAGAAATCTGCGACTTTTGAGGATCGATCGACGATCGACTGCCAGAAATCGCAGCCATTTACCCCAGCCTAAGCACATATCATGTGCTTTGATCAACACTAGATCGGCAGTAAAACACTGATTAGAAATCCATGATTTCTTATTGCAACATGACTTAGACTGCCTCTTTATTACAGAGAGCTGGCTCACAGCCGACTGTAACACCATTCTAGGAGAATCGGTGCCAGAAAACTACCGTATTATAATGGAAAACAGAATAGGGCAAAGAGGAGGAGGACTGGCGGTGATCCATAAGACGCGTCTTGCGATCACAAAACCAAGCCTCCAAAACCCTCTTCCATTTATGGAAACGCTTACTCTTCAACTGCAAGTAAACGGCCAGGAGACCGTCCGGATTCTACTCTGCTATAGGCCACCCGGCCCCAAGTCGCAGCTGCTCCCATCTTTGACGGACTTTGTCTCCACCTATACCCTGAATAGCAAACACCTTTTGCTGCTCGGGGACTTCAACCTCTGGGCCAACTCCCCGCAAGATCCCATTGCTGACGCCTGCATCGACCACCTGGAAGGATTAGGGCTTCAGCAACTAGTATGTGGGCCCACACATGCTTCAAGTCATACGCTCGATCTTATTTTCAGACAAGATCTGGAAATAAAAAATTTGGATAATGAACCATTGCCATGGACAGATCACCATGCAATTAAATTCATTATTTCCGAATTCCCCCCCTTAACAAAAACATCAAATCCAGTGACAACACACTGGACCAGATGTCAGAAGAAGCTCCACTCTGAACTCTTCAAAGCCACGTTAGGGGAAAAAATAAACACAATTCAGCCGCACCAAACAGCGGAAGAAACACTGGAGGCCATAAACACAGCACTATTGCAGTCAGCTGACTTGATAGCGCCGAAACGAAAGACCCAGATCAGGAAAAATAACTCCGGCTGGTTTAACAACCAGCTGGCGTTACTGAAGCAAGAGCGCAGAAGGGCAGAAGCAGCCTGGAAAAGAAGCTCTTCAGATGAGAACCTCTCGATTTACAAGGCAATAACCAGAAAATACTACAAGCAAATCTTCAAAGCCAAGAAAAACTATTTTTCTGAGGCTATCAACGGTGCCCTAAATCGCCCCCGCGAACTCTTCAAGCTGGTCACTCAGACCATAAATCCAGGATGTCTTGAAGCCCCCAACTTGGATACACAAGAATTTTGCGATGAGTTGTCGGATTGCTTCATTAACAAAATTGAGGCAATCCGGCAAAGCATTCAGCAGAACAATTGCTCTCCCAGCCCCCCCCGTAGTCATTTACACAGCACCGGCAGCAATTCACCACAGTTAGGTGAGTTCATGCTGGAACCCATCTCTATTCAGACCACTAAAAATATCATCGGCGCTCTGCGCAACAGCACTGCGCCAAACGATATTATCCCCACCAAACTGCTGAAGGAATGCGCCGACATCCTGGCACCTCCTGTCACGCAGCTTATCAACCAATCCTTCAGGGAGGGCATAATGCCCTCCCAGTTGAAGGAGGGCTTCATTCAACCCATCTTGAAGAAAGCCACCCTGGATCCTAAGGATCCACTCAACTGGCGCCCCATAACATGCCTAAATGTTCTCTCCAAGGTAATGGAGAAAGCTGTGGTACAGCAGCTGCAACAGCATCTAGATACCCACAACTTACTCGACCCACTTCAATCAGGATTCCGTCCCGGACACGGGACAGAATCAGCATTGCTTAAGATATGGGACGACGTTCTCGAGGCCGCAGATGAAGGAGAATCTTCTCTTCTGGTTCTGCTGGACCTAAGCGCAGCCTTTGATACAGTTGATCACAAGCTGCTATTGACTCGGCTGGCTAAAATAGCCAAAGTCGCAGAAAGCGATCTATCCTGGTTCTCCTCTTTTTTGGAAAACCGTTCGCAAATAGTGAAGCTAGGACCCTTCACTTCTGAACAACGCACATTATCGTGCGGGGTCCCTCAAGGATCTCCCCTGTCGCCGATGTTATTCAACATCTATGTGCGTCCTCTTTTCGAAATCATCAGCAGCCAAAAACTGCTATATCACTCTTATGCAGACGACACGCAACTGTACTTCCGCATTTGCAATAAAAAGGATCACCACCTCAACCTAGAGACATGCCTCTCTTTGATAGAGGACTGGATGACAAAGAGTTATCTCAAACTCAACGGAGCGAAAACAGAACTTCTTCTGTTTCACGCCAAGCGTAGGAATCAATCGACAACAACCTGGATCCCCCCGCCCATTCTGGGCAAAATCATCACCCCTAGCGCCAAAGTCAAAAGTCTTGGGGTCATCTTTGACTCCGACATGACAATGAACGCACAAATAGGGGCAGTAGTCAGCGGATCTCACCATCTGCTGCGCCTACTACGCAGACTCACGCCTTTTATTCCCAAGAATGACATAGCGGTCGTGGTAGGAGCTATTGTAAACTCCAGACTGGACTATGCAAATGCCCTTTACCTCGGACTCCCCAAGTACCAAATCGCTCGTCTTCAAGTCGTTCAAAATACGGCCGCCAGACTTGTGACTGGGAAAAAACCCTGGGAATCAATTTCACCTTCACTGAGATCCCTTCACTGGCTACCAGTTAAAGACAGAATCACCTTTAAAGCTCTCTGTCTAACGCATAGATGTATCCATGGGAATGCTCCCCATTATCTATGCGAAAAATTAAAAGTTCACAATCCCAATCGTATTCTACGATCCACCAATCAAAATCGGCTTCAGATACCGGAAGCCAGATACAAGTCCAAAGGAGACAGGAGATTTGCTGTCCAAGGTCCCAGACTATGGAACGCCTTACCAGCCAGCATTCGGCTGGAGGAGAACTACTTAGTCTTCAGGAGAAAGATTAAGACTCATCTCTTTTGATCTCAAAGGAGACAGGAACAACAAGCGCCCAGAGGCGATTTACTTCGCATGTGCTGCGCTATATAAGTTCCTCATTCATTCATTCATTCAGTGCAGATGAGGAGTGGGAGTGGGGACACTCTCAAGGGAAGAGGTAAGTGTTAACCAAGGTGATGGATGCACCACATTTATCTGAAGGGACTAAGGGATCCGTGCAGGCCCCAGTTTGTGTTATGCAGAAATTCCTCTACCACCCAGACAGCTGCTGATTACATGCAGCGGGTCGTGAGGTCACCCAAAGCCTGCATTCTCCCTGGAAAAGGCAAGCCCCTAGAACTGTCAAGGTATTCAAGGTTCCAGTGATGCAGCAGAGAACAGCTCTAGAGTGGGGTCTGGATTACCCCAATGTCCCTCCTGACATCATGGACATCATTGAGGACTCCCGTGGAGGGAGTGGGAATATATGTGTCACCGGCGCAAAAATTATATTTATATTTGTTGTATACTGAAAATCTGCTGCAGTACTGTGTACACCTCAAATATAATAAAGTGTTTAAAATATATGTGAAAAAAATGTGTTACTGCACCAATCCTACAACCTTATTATTGTGATGGTAAACCCATTATGGTTATTATACATGCTTTGTGCACAAAGAAATTCAACCCATAAACGCACCAATAACCGTGAGGTTAAATAAATATATAAATATTAAATTGTGTCTATAAAGAAAGTCCAGTAATATAAAGAAAGTCCAGTAATATAATGAAAGAAAATCCAATAATGTGAAGAAAGTCCAATATTGTAGTGCTCCTTGTTGTACAAATAAGTGACTACTGTTCCACCAAAACGTGCCACCGTCACTAACTTCTGAAATTGGCACTCACCAGAACTATATTTAAAGTACGCCTGTAGTTTTTAAGTAAGTCTCTCCTCTCCTTACAATCCAATGCGCAATCCACCTCCACCAATACACTCCAAGCAATCCTCTCATAAGGTTCCTGATTGTTACTATTTTTATAAGACAAGGGACTAATCATAGCGTAGTATGTCCAAACTAGTTTATTATAAAATATAAAAATATATAAGGTCTCACTCACAAGGTTTGGTGCCCCCAGACTGGCACCAAGTCCTTCCAGCAGTGCCGAGCGAAAGACACTCACCAGTATGTGGATCCTTTCGACCGGTGTGCGTTTCACACCTCCGTAGCCATGTGGGTCAAGGGCAGGAGGTGACCTATAATGTGTCCAACGTGTTACCCAGAAGCCTCTACGTGTTTCACAATCCACCCTGTGTCGTCGTCTGTTGTGGTAGTACGTCCCAAAACTCTTGTGCGGTGTGGGTAGTGACCAAACTTGGTCCCAATTTCAAAACATTCGGCAGGAATAGCAACTGGGTTGTTAAAGCAGGACAGCCCATCAAGAGCCCACTGATATGTAAGTAATTTTGGGGTGTTTGTTTTTTCCTGCCCCTACATCCTTATTTAATTTATTGGAGTAATTTGGAATATTTTTTATAGATACGCTGTCAGGGAACTCCTGTTAGACGTTTTGCACACAGACTAAAGCAAACACATAGCCTTTGCCATAGAATGGCACACAGGCACGCGCCTGCGCGCCAGAGCCTGCAATCGCGGCCACGCGCGCACATATACAAACCTAATTTCTTTTGGCGCCAGACAGCCTATTTAAAGGGAGTCTGGGCTCTTGTGCTTTGCTGACTGATCTTCAGCTGTGTTCCTGAATCCTGCTCTGATCCTGTGTGTACTCCCAGTATTTAGACCCGGCTTGCTTGTGACCTTGGCTCTGTGTTCTGTTCCTGTACTGTTGCCCATCTCTGACCCGGCTCCGTCCCTGACTATGGCTCTGTCTATGATTTAGTACCTCACTGCCTGCTTGCTGATGAACCTGGCTATCCCTGAGACCTTATTCAAATCTTGCTGACATCATAAAACATATATACTGTGGCCACAGCAGTGCGCTAGTATGGTAAACAAATTTGGCACTGTTATCGTGTAGCAAAGACTATCGGAACAGATGCTGGGTGTTCCGCTGTCGGATCGAATCTTGTGACTACTGAGCCGATCAGCTGAGAACGTGGTGACGTCCGAAGATACTCGCTCCACCCGACGTCACTATGTTCCCTGTTTGGTGGACTTGCCCAAAAGTTAGGCAGTTCTGGATCCATACATATAACTTAATTAAATTGCCACTTCGGGCGCTGTTGGGGCGCCTAGTAGAGAGGACGTCGAAACACACAGAAAGACTTATAGCCTTTATATTTGTAGAAGCCAGGGTCTTCATAGCCAGGTCTATGGAGGACCCACAGTTCCCTTTTTTTATCATTTAAATTTAAGTTTATTATAATAAAATAAAGAGCATACAGAGTAATAAACGTAATACAATAAATGCATCAGGAAACACCGTGTTGACAATTATAATTGTAAACAATAAATTAAATTCCTTAACTAGATTTCCCCTCCTCCTCCCCTCCCCCATGTCCCAACTATATACCTAGTAACTTTAACATGAGAATGTAAACGTGTATAATCAGGAGGAATGGGAATCAGTAGAGGTAGCGTAAACATTTTAGAGTTAAAATTCTCTGTTTACTAAGCAATTTATAAAAATTTTATTATAAGCTGAGATCATAAAACTAAAATAAACGTAAGGAATAAATCATACCGAACCGTGGAGAGGATAGGTTTCCGGGGACACCCCCTCCCCCCGAAACCCCCACCGGGAGCAATCTGTGTCGAGGAAGGGGGGCAGCCCCCACCACCCAGCCCCCCCCTGATGACAAAAAAAATTGGATCTAATTGATGTCCGGAGAAACATCTCTCAGTCAACTCTTAACTTGTAAACCTATAAGGAGACAAGGAATTCAATATACATATCCAGTTAAATTAAATCAACACTACATGAAATCAGTGGAGAATGTAATATGTAATGAATATCTCCTGTTCAAGGGAAAGAAAAAGAATAAAGAAAAGAGAGGGGGAGAAGGAGGAAAGAGAAAGGTGAAGAAAGGGGAAGGGGGGGGGGGGGTGGGCCCACCTGCCATAGGAATACATCAGTCAGAGTCCAGAGCCAAAACTAAACTCACATGTTGTGGGAGATTCCCATATAATTCAACCAAGGTTCCCAAATTTCAGTGAATTGGGTAAAGGAATCTAACATGGAGTTAATTATTTTTTCTTGTTCCATAATCCACGTAACCTTTCTCTTCATATGTAAAATGGAAACTGATGGTTTCTTCCATGCAGCCGCTATAGTTATTCTGGCGCCAGTCAGTATAAATAGAATCAGCTGTCTAATGGCCTTAGAACTCTGTGGTATTAGTCCATTTAATGAAGCTATCGCAGGAGACTGATGGAGGTTACAACCAGTAACTCTCCTGATAATCTGGAATACCCTGTTCCAGAATCCCCATATCCCAGGCCACTCCCACCGGACTCTTAAAACCCTTGAGAGATCTAGAGTAGTTTTTTTGCCAGTCCACCAAGTCCCAATCCTCCTGAAGCTCTCTTTCCCAAGCTAGCATATGAGGTAATTGTACGTTATTTAATGCAAGAGATTTGTAGATGATAGAGATATTACCTTTCCTACTCTGAGCCTGTTCGCATTTGTGTTCATATTGGATCAAAAGGCCAGAAATTGCTTTATCGTTCCAAAGTTTCTGAGCAAAGGTATGTATTTGATGTAATCTGGGTCTTTCAGAGGGGGGGGGCAAAGATTGTCTATAAGGAATTGATCAGAAAGAGGGCCTGTATGTTGAAAGAAACGTCCAATGCGGTACACCCCCCTATCAAGCCACCATTTAAAGGAGTCCACTTCCGTTTTGGGGGAGAAAGATGGGTCGAGAAAGATACTTGACAAAGGTTTGCCTCTAGAAACTAAGAGTGGGTTATTTTTAAGTGAATCCCATAATACCAATGCTTGTGATAGGGTGGGGGATAGTATAGGGGGTCTGCTTTTAGGAGTGCGCCACATAAGTTCTTCAATTGTGGACAATGGGGAAGCCTGTTCTTCTATTTCTATCCAATCTGGGCGATCATTTTTAAGGTAAACCTCCAATGATTGCGCTAACCTCGCAGATTGATAGTACCATAACAAGTTTGGCACTCCTAGGCCTCCCTGTTCAGGTAAGTTAAATAGACTACGAGAGGGAAAACGTGGTCCCTTTTTGTTCCAGATGAACTTGGTGATTTTACCTTGAAAGGATTTTAGATGGCTTTTTATTATCGGGATCGGAAGGGATCGAAAAAGATATAGAAGTTTCGGGAGAAGAGTCATCTTGGTAGAATTGATTCTGCTAATCCAGCCTATTTTCTGCGCTCCCCATTCGGTAAGGTCCTTCTCGAGTTTCCTAAACATAGGAGGGTAATTGGCTAAGTATAAATTCTGGAAATTTGGGGTCAGGTTGATACCTAAATAGTTAGTAGACGTAGAGTCCCATTTGAAAGTATATTTATTTTTCAAGAGGGACACTGTGGGTTCTGAAAGAGAAATATTAAGGGCCCTAGATTTGCGCATGTTTACCGTGAGATCCGAGACTTTAGAGAACTCGTCTAGCAGGGAGAAAATTTCTGGAAGGGAGGAAGTAGGAGAGGTTACGAAGAGTAGTAAATCATCCGCGAATAATGCGCATTTGTGTTCTTTTTTATTACAATAGACTCCCCTGATTTTCGGGTTATCTCGAATGGCTATGACCAGAGATTCAATAACAATAGCGAATATCAGAGGAGATAAAGGACAGCCCTGTCTTGTGCTTCTTTGGATATTTATAGATTCCGAGAATATGCCTTGTAACGGGATTTTAGCTTCAGGGGAGGAATAGAGAGCGGAGATGATTCCTAAAAATTTAGAACCAAACCCCCAACGATTCAATACAGAAAACAAAAATGGCCAAGATACTGAATCAAAGGCTTTCTGGAGATCAAGTGAGAGAAGCATACCTCTTTGTCTAGTGCTTCCAGACCACCCCGAGTACATTAAAGAGATAAGATCAATAGCTCTCCTGATCTGGTCCGGGCCTTGTCTCCCTGCGATAAAACCTACTTGATCTTTGGATGTGTATTGACCTAAGAAGGCAGACATCCTATTAGCTATTATTTTAGTAAGTATTTCAAGGTCTTATTAATGAGGGATATCGGTCTATAGTTCTCCACTAGGCTATGATCTTTATCGGGTTTCGGTATCAACGAAATATAGGCCAAATTAAGTTGTTTATCTATAGGGGAGCCTTCAGTCAAATGATTGTAAAATTGTGCTAGGTAGGGTGATAGAATGATAGGAAATGTTTTGTAGTAAGACCCTGAGAATCCATCAGGACCGGGAGCTGTGTTTAATTTTAAGTTTTTGATCACTGACATAACTTCCTCAGCTGAAATGGGGCCTCCATCACCTCCTTGTGAACCTTTATCAACCTGGGAAGATTCAGGCCGTTCAAATATTCACCTATTTTGTCCGAAGAAAAGTTACTATCATTAGCGTAGAGCTTGGAATAGAAGTCGTGGAAGGCCCCCATATCCCGCCGAGGATTTAGGGTAAGGGTACCATCTGCCATTTTTATCTTCGGGAGGGTTCTCGATTTAAATCTTGGGAGACAGTTTACGTGCTAGCATTGGACCTATTTTATCCTTTAAATGGTAGAACCTAGCACCTGTTCATTTTAGATCCTTTTCTGATTTTGCTGTCAGAGCTAGGTTTAAGGCCAATCTAGCAGCGTCAAGATCGTGGGTAAGGACACTGAGAGGGTCTAATTTATGTTTTCTACGTAACTCTAAGTAGGTCTCTTCCAATTTCTCTATGGTCAATTTCTTTTGCCTTCTAAGTTTGGCAGCAATTTGTATTATTTTCCCCTAACTGTAACTTTATGGGCAGCCCACAAGGTTTCAGGGGATATATCTTTAGTATCGTTAATTTCAAAATATTCCTTTATGGATTGTTTAATTTCTGCCAAGAAAGTGGGATCTTTTAAGATCGACTGGTTAAGCGTCCAGTGAGACATTCTATGAGTTGTGGCCTCTTTTCTCAAGGCTAATAGAACCATGGAGTGGTCTGACCAAGGGACATCCTTTATAGTGGATTTAGTGGCTGCTGGGACATGATGGTTGGATATTAATATATGGTCTATGCGGGAGTACAATTTGTGGGGATTAGAATAGTGGGTGTAATCTTTAGTTTTCGGATTTAGTTCTCTCCAAATATCGGTCAATCGGGATTGATGAAGCATACGAGCTACTTGTGTGCTAATTTTGGTTGGCCTTATGAGTTTATTATTATTTGGTTTGGATTTATCTAAGCCCGAATCGAAAGCCAGGGTGGAGTCTCCTCCCATAATAATGATGCCCTCCATAAGAGGATGGAGGACTTCAAGCATCTGAGAGAAAAATTTCTTCTGTCCCCTATTGGGGGCGTAATAGGAGACAAACGTGTATAGCTTCTCGTCAAGAGTTCCTTTTACCAAGATAAATCTGCCTTCCGGATCTCCATATTCCTTTAGTAAATTAAAATTACAAAATTTGGAAAACAAGATAGCCACTCCTTTCGTCTTGTTTTCCGCGTTGGATAAATAGAATACTGGGAAGTGGGAGTGTAGGAATGAGGGGGTGTACCGCCTTGGGAAGTGTGTCTCCTGTAGGAGCACTATATCTACATGAAGCGCCTTGTATGCCTGGAGGGCTTTTCGTCTTTTAATAGGAGAGTTCAACCCCTGGGTGTTGTGTGTCACAACACGCAGGGGTTTAGTAGTATTATTTGAGCCAGCCATGGGTCGTAAAGAGTGTTATGGACAGATAGTGTCTTGAAAACTGAGTCCGTAGCTCAGAAGACACATGTGATGGCAGGTAGGCTGGGAGGGAGGGTGGGAAGGTAACGGGGGGAAAGAAGGGGGGAATAGATACATAGAAATAAAGGCAAAAATGGTAACAACAAAGCAAGATGTAGTATTGCAAAAGGTCAAACCATGACCCAGAGTGAAGGAAGGGAAGTTTGCTACTTCCTTCAATCAAACAGAATTTATTAGAGTAGTCCATTTAGAGGACTAACTTCCTACTTGTCAGGGCGACAAGTTGTCGCTCCAAGAAGTAGGTTGAGGCTCAGGGCCTCACCGTCGTCTGTCGGCGACAATCAAAAAGGTCATAAACTAAATTTTGAGAAACAAAGGTTTGATCCCCCATAAATAACAATTGAAGGGATAGTACCTCCCTAAAAAAAAAAAAAGAAAAAAAAATATTATTGTACTACCATAGTAATAAATAAAAATTGTAATACCATAGGAGTAATTTTACCATTGTAAAACCATAAGAATAAATAAATAAATTATGTAAGTGAGCCAGTAAATATTAACTCTTACTCTACCAGAAAGCCTTATAGGTAATTTGATCAGGTATTGAGATACAATTCATATTGAAAGAAGGTATACTGGGGAGGACAGGGGGAGAATTTTTTTTTTTTTTATATGAATGGGGGATGGACTCCACCGGAGCTAAGAGTGAATCATTTCAATTGATACTTAATAGAGTTATTTCAGACTTTCCTGTGTTTGACTCTATTCCATGAATTTGAGGTTGGACTATTGGGTGTATTTCTTTTAGCTGAGGTTTGTTGCGGTGGTGAAGTGTCCATGGCTGGTTCAAGTGAAATCATTTTCAGGTCTAGTAATAGTCTTTAACCTTCTTGAAAGTTGTTTACTACGTGGAGTCTGCCGTTTTAGTTGAATTTTAAGGCGAATGGGAAGGCCCATTTGTATTTAAAGTCTTTTTTCATGAGGGCATAAAGTAGTGGTTTCATCGCTCTCCTCTTCTGAATGGTGTAGGGAGATATGTCTGAAAATATTTGAATTGTTGCTCCTTGATATTGAAGATTTTCTTGTTGTCGAGATTTTTTCATCACCTCGTCTTTGGTGGAGTAATAGTGAGGCTTTACTATCACATCTCTTGGTAAGCCGTCTTTTCTTGGTGGGCCTAGGGATCTATGTGCTCTGTCTAATTCCATTTTGTGAATAGGCATGGATGGAATCAGGATTTTTATGATGTTCTGTATAGCTGAGTGTACATCTGTGATGGACTCAGGTAGCCCCCTGAGCCTGAAATTATCCCTCCTTGATCTGTTCTCCAAATCATCTATTCTGGCCTGGGCCGCCTCCAGTTGTTCTTGCAGGTGTTGTATGTGGTCAGTATTTTGTTCGATTCTAGAGACATTGATATCCAGTTTCCGTTCTATAGATTCGATCCTGTTTCCAAGGCTTTGGAAGTCAGCCCTGATGTCCTTCATGATTTTTTCAGCGTTCTGGGCAAGGCCTCTATCTAGCATTTCCAGTATCCTGTTGAATAGGTCAGTAACATTGAAGGAGGCTTCAGGGGTGCGTTCAGAATTAGAATGGATGTAGATAGGGTTTTGAGAAGGGGCCTCAGAAGGGGTTAATTGACCCGACATTGTAGATATTATTCCTTCTTTAACAACAGACGAGTATAGCGCTGTATGTGATATAGAGTCTGATGAAGGGGGTGGTGAGATGGCTAACAAGTGAGATGAGATTTGTTTGACGGACATAGAATTTTCGGTAATTTCCAGCGTATGTGTCTGGAGTTTGGAGTCCATGTTTATAAGAGATTCCTTGACGGCTAAAGTTTTAATAGTATTCTTGTTCTTCTTGTTTCGCTTTCCCTTCGTGTATTGAATGTGTAGCGGAGTATTTGCACCCACATGAGTCAAAGCTAAATGAATATTAGGGTCAGCAGTTTATTGAGTATCCTGAATCAACCATTGGGAGGAGCACGATATTTTAGTGCTCAATTCATACCTAGGTACCAGGGCTTGTAGTCAAACTGTGAAAACTGAAAAAAATCTATTATAGGTGGAGTCCCTGTTTAATATAATAAGTGGGTGTCATTACTGTAGATGGGGGGGATCTAATATCTTCAAAAAATGTTGTCATCAGACATCCGACGGTGAGTGGTGGGTCTTCCTTAAGTCGCCACCTTTTTTTTTTAACAGAAAAAGTTTTTATTGTCTTTTTTAAAACAAACAACAAACATACACACAAACCAATGACAGTACAGAGATTACAGAGGTAACGGAATGATTGTACCAGAGCATATCAAAGAAAGACATAGATTACACACATATCCGGTGATACGGAAAGCTAGGGAGACACAGACAATCTTCCCCCACAGTTATAAATATTAGTTGCCACTCGTGAGGTCACCCCCCGCGAGGGTAGGGTGGAGAACCATCAGGGCACCCCCTCCAGCACCACCGACCCCCGCCCCCCAAAATAGGGGAGGATGAGGGGGGGAGGATCGGAGGGGGGGCGACTCCAAGGAGGAGGTGAGGAGAGGGGGGAGGGAGGGGGAGGGAGGGGGAGGGGGGAAAGGGGAAGGTGAGGGGGAAGGAGGGAGGGGGAGGGGGAAAACAGCCGCCCACCACACTGTACAGATAGGATGCGCCACAGGGGACCCGTCAGTCACTCAGCTAGATGTGGCGATCCAGTTTGACCAGATCTTGTCAAATTTTGCAGGGCAGTTTCTGCTTTCATACGTTAA
Source organism: Rana kukunoris (assembly GCA_029574335.1). Lineage (NCBI taxonomy): Eukaryota > Metazoa > Chordata > Amphibia > Anura > Ranidae > Rana > Rana kukunoris. The sequence continues at coordinate 182,765,056 of CM056051.1, forward strand.
TCTGTATAATGGGAGGACTCTATTGATTGTTCCCAGCCAGGAAGACACAGTTGGGAGGACAGTGCCCCACCAACGGAGTAGGATTTCCCTCCTGGCGTAGAACAGGGCAAAGGTGATGCCCAGTTTGGTATATCTGTCGCATTCAATCTCACCCAGGTAGCTAAGGAGGAACAACTTCGGGTCCATCGTGAGTTCCAACCCGTAGCGATCTGACAGAGTACCTGCCACCTCTCTCCAGTACGGCTTCAATTTGGGACAGGACCAAACCATATGAATGAACGACCCAGTATCCCCCGAACATCTAGTGCACAAGGAGCTCCTGGAGGGGTAGATTTTAGCCAGTCTCTGCGGGGTGTAATAGGCCCTGTGTAAGAATTTTAGTTGGATAAATCGGTCTCTAGAGGCGATCATGGACGGGAGGAAAGAAGAGACGCATTCCTCCCAGATCTCCTCGTCCAGATCAGGAATGTCAGTGTTCCATTTGGCCAGGACTCCCACTGTGTCAACGTCGTACGCCACCGTAAAGCGCAGGTAAAGGGACGAGAGGGGTTTCCCCATAACACCCGAAATCAGGAGGCGCTCGACCGAGTCCGACTCGAGCGCAACCGGATCCGGGAATTGGGCCGCAAGCGCATGCCTCAGTTGTGCATATCTAAAGCCCAGGGAGGGGGGGACCTTGTAGCGACAGGCCAGGTCTCGGAAGGACAACACCACACCGTCCGGCATAATATGCCGGAGGGTTAGGATGCCCCGCCGCGCCCAGACCACTGGGTCGGGGACCATGTTCAGGTGAGGAAGGAGAATGTTCCCCCAAAGCGGGGTGTGTGGGGATATTGTATTGGGCTTCAGCATACGCACCCTAGAGGCCCGCCACACCCGAACCACAGTAGCCATAGGACCCGTGACCGATGGATGGGCCCTACTCCCCGAAACACAAGGTTAGATAAAGCAGCGTAAGAGCCCAGGATAGCCGCCTCAAGGGTCACCGCTGGGTTCTGACGCGTCTGGGAAAACCACCAACGGACTGTCACCAGGACCGCCGCCCAGTAGTAGGCAAGGAAGTTTGGGAGGGCCAGACCCCCCTGGGACAGGGGGAGATAGAGGAAGCGTTTGGCAACCCGGGGAGGGCCGTTCGCCCATATGAACGCCGTCACTATGCTGTCAAGTCGTCGGAAGAAGGACTTCGGGATGATAACAGGGGTCTGGCGAAAGAAGTAGAGCAACTTGGGAAGCATCACCATCTTTATGAGGTTTCCCCGTCCGACCGGCGAGAGGGGAAGAGTACGCCAGACCGCGCAACGTCCGGACAGATGTTCTAACTTCGGGAGAACATTTTTCTCCATGTATGACCTCGGCTCGAGGCCCACTCTAACCCCCAGATATGTGAACTCATCCACCCAGCGCAGGGAGGTGTGTGAGTCGGTGCGACCCAGCGATGGGTGGAGAGGAAGGAGCACTGACTTGTCCCAGTTAATTCTCACCCCCGAAAATGATGCAAATTTCTCAAAATGGGACAGTGCTTCACCGAGTGAGGCAGACGCATCCGCCAGGTACAGCAGGGCGTCGTCAGCGTAAAGTGATAATTTCTCCTCTAGGGATCCCACCTTGACCCCCCGGACCCCCGCGTCGCGTCAGTTATGTGCGGCCAGGGGCTCCAGGGCCAAGGCAAATAATGCCGGGGAAAGTGGGCAACCCTGCCTGGTCCCCCGTTCCAAGGAGAAGGGGGGCGACAGGGTCCCATTGGTGCGAATACGCGCCCTTGGACGAGCATACAGCATTTGTATCCAGGACAAAAACCGGGGTCCAAAACCGAAGCGCGACAAAACCACCCAGAGGTAGCCCCACTCGACAGAGTCGAAGGCCTTCTCGGCGTCGAGCGAGGCCACCACGCTGGCGCCATCCGGGACCGCCACCGCGAGGTGAGTGTGCAAGCGACGAAGGTTAATGTCAGTCCCCCGACCCGGCATGAAGCCCGTCTGGTCCGGGTGGAACAGGGCCGTAATAACAGTGTTAAGCCTATTGGCAAGAATCTTCGCGAAGAGCTTTGCGTCGACATTGAGGAGGGAGATAGGACGGTATGAGGAGCACAGAGTGGGATCTTTACCGGCCTTGGGGATTACCACAATGACCGCGTCACACATCGAGTCCGGGAGTGCACCCGAATCCGAGGCCGACGAAAACAAAGATATTAACATAGGGGCCAGGTCTTCCCCATAAGTCTTGTAAAATTCAACCGGGAACCCATCCGGACCCGGCGTCTTACCCCCCTGCATCATTTTTAAAGCGGCCTGTATCTCCTCGAGCTTAAATGGCGCGTCCAATTTACGCGCCGCAGAGGACGTGAGGACTGGGATGTCCACCTCCTCCAGATAGGTCACTAGGTTCGGGAGGTCATACTTTACTCTAGAGGTGTACAGTTGTTGGTAATACTGTGCAAAACATTGGTTGATTTCCTGCGGAGTTGAGTGTAGGGTCCCCTCTCCATCCCTCACCTGGGCAACGGCAGACGCACCCGAGTGCTCCCTGGACAGCCAGGCCAAAAGCCTCCCCGTCCACTCCCCTTGTTCGAAAATACGCTGAATCTGATGAAGAAGCTTCTTCTGAGTCAAGGCTGTCCGGAGGAGGACTGCCTGCTGCGTCAGGGATTGCAGGGAGGAGTAGTGTTGCAGGTCTCGAGTGTTGACATACAGGGCCTCCTGTCGAACCGCCTCCCCCTCCACCCTGGTGAGTTCCGCCCTGCGCTCCCTCCAGACCCCCGCAATCAGGGACTGGTTGTGTCCCCGGGAGGAGGCCTTAAAGGCATCCCACACCGTGTTCTCCGCAGCCGTACCCGGGTTTTCCGCCCAATAGGATCGGAGTGTATCATGAAACTTGGGCTCCACCTCCGGATCTGAGATCCAGAACCTGGAGAGCCGCCAGAGGTTGCTGGTCGGATCCGTCGTCAGAGTCAGTGAGAGGAGGAGTGGGGCGTGGTCCGAGATCCCGCGAGGGAGGATAGTAATGTCACGCACCCGGGGTAGTACTGGCGTCCCCACATACGCTAAGTCAATTCGGGAGAAGGATTTATGGGTGGCTGAGTGGCAGGTGAAGGCCCGAGTCCCCGGGTTCCTCCAGCGCCAAACGTCCGTGAGCCCGTACGTGTCAGCCCATTCCGCCAGTCCCTGGCGAGTGGTGCCTGATGAGGTGAACCTGTCCATACCAGTGTCTGGGACTACGTTGAAGTCACCCATTAGGACCACATTTTCACAGGGAAACTGCGCCAACTTGGCCGCAAGTATTCCCTGGACCGCCAAGGAGGCAGGAGGGGGCAGGTACAAGCCCACCAGTACCCAGGGGAGGTTATAGATCAAAGCATGGACCAACACAAATCTGCCATCCGGGTCAAGAACTAAATCAAGGAGCTTAAAGGGGAGGGATTTGAGCACTAAAACACTAACCCCCCTGGCATAATTAGAATAAGTGGAATGATAATGGTGGCCTACCCAGGGTTTTTTGAGGCTGAGGGTTTTGCTACCCACCAGATGTGTCTCCTGCAACACACAAACATGCGGGCTATGCTTTTTAATAAATTGGAACACTAGGGACCTCTTGAATGGGGAGTTCAGGCCCCGTGTGTTCCAGGAGAGAACATCAAGAGTAGCCATTGCAAACCACCAGGCAGATCACCAAAGGGGTAGAGCTACATAGGAGCCTCCAACCATTCACCCGACCCATCACCGGGGCGGGGGAAGGGCGTCGGCCCAACTCCAGAGCAATCAATATGCAAGAAATCAACAGTACTGTCATAGAGCATAAAACAATCAAACATAACAGGGCGCCAACCGGGCTTCCCAAACAAAGGTTGCAGAAGGGATGAATCACAGGTCTCTCAGCCAGGGAGGGATTCGGCCCAGGCCGCGGCATCTCTCGGGGAAGTGAAAAAGTGGACTCTCTCACCATCTTGGACTCTGAGTCTGGCAGGGAAGAGCATGCTGTACTTGATCCCCCGTTCTCTCAGCATGGCACGGACATGGTCAAAGGACTTGCGGGGCGCTGTGTCTCCACCGAGTAGTCCGGGAAAATCAGGAGCCTGGCGTTCTGGTACTTGAGGTCTCCTTGCAGACGTGCAGCCCTGAGAACAGTGTCCCTGTCGCGGTAGTGGAGGAACTTAAAAATAAAGGTGCGCGGCGGCGCTCCTACAGGGCCTCTGGTCGCCGGTATGCGGTGGGCTCTCTCAATAGAGAAGTAGTGGGAGAACCGGGCGGCCGGGAGGATAGTGGGGAGGATCTGCTCCATGAAGGCCACAGGATCAGTACCTTCTGCCCCCTCTGGGAGGCCAAGGACACGCAGATTATTGCGGCAGTTCCTGTTCTCGGCGTCTTCCGCTCTGTGCTCCAGGACCTTCACCCTGGCCTTCAGGGACTGGATGTCTGTGTGATGATCCCTCTGGGTGTCCTCCAGGTCCTAGACCAGTCTCTTAGCCTCCGCCATGCGGTCTCTGAACGCATCCAGGTCGCGGCGTATGAGCGCTGTGTCCGCCTGGACATGGTCAATCTTAATCGTTAGGGCTGACTGGCAGCTGGATATCGCCGTCATGAGTGCCTCAAACGCTGCCGAACCGGCCTGGATCGTGTCGTCCCGCGGGATGTCCGGATGGGACGCCATGCGGACAGTAGGGGAAGGCCGCAGAGGGCCAGGCGTTTGCTTAGGCCTGGGCTTCGGCGGGGTGGGCACTGCGGCGGTGTTGCGGCGCGTCCGACAGCCCCTGCTATTCCGGCGCATTCCCTGGGAGACAGGGAAAGGATATGTGAAAAGGTGGCCCAGAATCCACACGAGGAACAAGGCAGAAAGGATTCTCAGAGCGGGAGCTCAGTCACTACACGTCCGCTCCCGTCGCCATCTTGGACACGCCCCTAAGTCGCCACCTTTAAAGTACCCCTGCAATGAATTATAGTAAATGGAAGGACGAAAACTGGACAGCCGCACTCCGAAATCACTTAAAAGAAGTTGTCTTTATTTTTCAACTGTACACACAGTCACTGCAACCAACAATATACAGTGTTGCCGACGCGTTTCGCACTTACAATCAGTGCTTAGTCATGGCTAAAAAAGGTTCACACTAAAATGACATATATACTCATATATATATATATAGCCAATCAGCTTCTGACCATGGTGCAAATATTAGTGATGGATACATACAAGAAAAGTGTGGTGATCCAGTATAAAAGTCTGTGGTCTAATGCCATAATATACGGTCCTTTTCATGATGTTAAGTGATGTCAAAATTATGACCGTATGGCTAGTCAGGCTGTAAGAATACTGCACTATGAACACTACACATAGACTATTGGACTGTGGCCCAGCCACAGAGCCACACTAAGGTGAATAAGGGTGTGAATGAATCACATAGCTAGAATGAAAAGAGGGAACATATCCCAGAATGTTGTAAAACAACATATATGTACATCGGTGAGACAGGTATTAATAGTGGTCGTGACTTTGGTATGGATCATGATTATAGGGAGGGGAATGTATATTATATGTGTTTTACATATGTTTTTTACTTGAAAGTGTTAATTTTGAGGGAGGCCTAACCCCCTTCAGCTGGTTTGATTTAGTGTTTCGGATTTCGGAGTGCTGCTGTCCAGTTTTCGTCCTTCCATTTGCTATCATTAGCATTGCCAGCACATTGGTGGTTCAACAACCCTTGATCGGTGAGAAATTTGTCTGTTTGTCTAATCTGGATCTTGCATCCTTTGATCACCTGCTCGGGAGCTCCAGTCAACGGGAACGTAGTGTTGACACATCGGAACCACCAGTCTTCTCCATGGAACACAGTACACCTTCAACTGCTGCCACAGATACAGTTTTTAGCAGAACCCTCAAACCTTCGGCTGAGAACCCGTTCCGATTGGGGACCTACACCACCTCAGCACCTAGCCAGGACAATGGGGTTTCCCTTTTGGCCATGTTCAGACATTTGGAACAGTCCATGGCAAAGGAAATTAAGCTGTATTGGGACACTCATTTTCTTTCAAATTATATTACCATGCAGCAAATACCTCGGGGCTTACGCATCAAAAAGTTCCGCACCACAGAGTTGTCCAACGAGATATTAAAGCAGGAATGGACAGACACCCTGAATAAGTGTTCATTTGCCCTCATGGGCATCCTCATTAAATCCAATCTTGAGCAAGTCAGCACACTACAAACCAAAATGACAACAGTTCAAAAGGAGCTGACTATTTTGCAAACACATCCTGAGTTCGCTGATTTGGATGGCAAGTTGAATAAGAGACTGGATAAGCTTGAAAAACTTGTCATTGACACCAAAAAGGGGAAGCAATTAAGAGATCGTGCAGATTATGAAAGTAACAAAGTTTATATACGTACACAGTTTCCCTTCCAGTCCAGACGCCCCCGAAAAAACAGAGTGAAAAAGGTGAGCTTCTCTGACATTGAAAATGAGATCGCATATGATACCCTAGTCACATCTGGGTCAGAGTCATCCCCGGACCGTCCTATGGTAACACCTAGCCCGTTGTCGGATGAGGATACACAATCCAACGGACACCCTCATGGTACCAAGGGGACAAAGAAACGAAAACCCACCATAAGAAGACAAGAAGGGGAGGTAAGAGATCCAAAAGCTACATGCACCCCATACGCTTTGCGAGGAACCAGGAGAAAGTAATTGACAACGTCATTAACATTTCAAAAAAAGTTCTGAACACAGATGAAATTCACCTTTTATTTAAAGGTCTGAACTTTTGTCCGTCTAATCATTTCAATTTATTCGGGACTATACTGGATGTCAATAAATTTGCAAGAAAGCTCACCCTTAAGAAACACTTTTTTAAATTACCTGCTGAAGAGGTCAGTTCATCGGTGAGCAGCTCGGAGCCAGGTGAGTTGATCTCTTCTCCCATTTTGTTTAAAGATGTTTGTGGTCTTCAAGACCTAACTGATTTACTTGCTGAATCAGATCCCTGCCCCTTGGATCCTGTGGATACTTTGATCCCAATATCTTTTAAACTGCAGTCTCGGTTCTATCCACTAGGGTCCAGGGGCAGCGAGCTTGATTTATATCAAAAATTAGTGGAGAGAGATCTTACTCACCTGGCTAACAGTTGCCATTGCACTCCATACCCCTCCAACCTGTCACATCCTGAGAGAAAAGCTTTGACATCTTTGAGCTCTGACCAGGACATAGTCATTAGAAATGCGGACAAGGGGGGGGGGGGGCGGTAGTAGTTCTGGACTCTTGTGTTTACAAAACAGAAGCTATGCGACAACTATCAGATATTTCTACCTATGTATGCCTCAAAAGCAATCCCACTGCAGAGTTCACACGAGACTTAGTCTCACTCTTGGATAGGGGGGTAGCTGCAGGTATCTTTTCAACATCTGATAGCAAGCTTTTTGTTCCTGCACACCCCATAATGCCGGTCTTCCACCATCTACCAAAAGTCCACAAGGGCCTGGATCCATTAACTGGCAGACCAATTGTGGCAGGCATCGGGTCGCTTAACGAGCGACTCGGTGAATGGGTGGATGGCCGGCTGCAGCCCCTCGTATCCGTCCTTCCGGGGTATCTAAGAGATACCAAGCATCTTTTATGCAAATTGAAGGAGGTACCGTGGAGGCACGGATATAGGTGGATGAGTTTTGATGTATGCAGTTTATATTCTAGCATTCCACATCACCTGGGTCTGCAGGCGGTCTCCCACTTTTTGAAAGTGTCAGGGAATTACTCATTGGTCTTGCAGGAATTCATTATTTTAGCTTTAGAGTATCTACTAACCCATAATTTTTTCATGTTCGACGGGGTCTGCTACCTCCAGAGATGCGGGGCCTCGATGGGGGCCAAGTTCTCACCATCCCTGGCCAATTTATACATGGGGTGGTGGGAGAGGTCCCGCATCTTTGGTGGTACCAGTCCCCGTCGTTCTGATACAATTTTTGTACTGTCGTTTCATTGACGATCTGCTTCTCATCGTTTCAGATGAGTTTGCAGATCTGAAGGAATGGTTACACTATCTCAATGACAACGAGCTGAACCTCTGGTTTATAGGCAACTTACAGCCCATCACTATTGAGTTCCTGGATGTAAAACTTACAGGTGCCAATGATACTATCTCCACGGGTCTTTACAGAAAGAATACACACTGGGCAATGCCCTATTACGAGCCGACTCATCCCATCCTTCACACACTGTCAACAGTATCCCTTATGGGCAGTTCCTTCGCCTCAAGAGGCTCTGCACCTCTTCTGATGATTTCACAGGTGAGGCTCGGGCAATGGCTCACAGGTTCAAGGACCGAGGCTATTCAGCCACAGTCATCAATAATGCCCTTCATAGGGTCAGCACCATCTCCAGGGACTCACTGTTGGCTAACAGGGGGTCGAAGGATATGTATACTAGCCCCTTGGCCAAGGTATTAGCCCCTATTTTTTGCACTCCATATAGCATGGAGTTCAGTAAAATTAGGCAGATTGTTAACAAATATCTTCCTGTTTTATACAGTGACACGTCTTATGCATCCATCCTGTCCGAAGGCATCAAAACAGTGAGCCGCAGAGCCCCAACATTGGGGGGGGGTCCTGTCACCCAGTCTTTTTGTATCCAAATCCACTTCCCAAACTTGGTTGAATTTTGTGGGTACTTTCAAATGTGGCACTCACGGGTGTAGATATCCCTTAATAGGAACTGGCCAAATCGTGCAATCATGCTCTAACGGTGGAGATTTTAAAATCAAACAATTCATCAACTGTAACACGAAATTCGTGGTCTATGTGATCACATGCAATTCTTGTCGTGTTCAGTATGTGGGTAGGACTATTAGGAGATTAAGGGACAGACTCAGTGACCATCTGTATGATATTGAGAAAAACCACAATACCAACGTGGCTAAACATTGGAACAACGTACATGACAAAAATATTTCCAGTTTATCCATACAGGGCATGGAGAGGGTTGTGTGCCCACCCGGGGGGGAGATAAATTTAAACTTCTCTGCTAACGGGAGGTATTCTGGATATTCCATCTCAGTTGTAGACAGCCCCAGGGACTCAACTTCGACTGGGACGTGTCCCATTTCCATGATTGAACACACCCCCCCTGCTTTGGCACACATTTTTCTCTCCTCTAACCGCCGGGGCTATAACACTTCCTTTTTATTCTCATTCATACTTACATATCCTTTTCGATTTTGAACTGTGCCTGTAGTCCGTCCCATCTCCACTAATTCATCTATCTACCCACATTATGTCAGTTCACTATGAATGGTGTGTACACTAGTCCACAGTTAGATGGACCATACTACAGGTTTGCATTATTGTTTGTTCATCCAATCATTTTATACTTTTTATTCGATTAGGTTTGCCTTCCGATCAATCAGATCGGATAGGAGGGTTTTGCGTGGTGGTTTCACCGGGTTACTGCACGGGGAGTGCATTGAAGGTCACTTTTAATTTGGCGGACAGGCGGAGGAGGCCTTTTGAATTCGTTCTGGGTTTCACATGGGCTCCTCTATAAAAAGTTGCTCATGGCCTTAATGTCCGCCCACTGTTTCTGTGTCTCTCCCGCCTTTGTTATTTCCGCCATTTGTGACCTATTATATAGTCCAACATGTAATGGTGTTTTGCATGCATTTTGCTTGAGCATCTAGTATTACATTTTAGGCATTCCCCGAGCAGACACCTGACGGATACCACCACACCTCGGTTCTAGTGGAGCTTCACTTTTGAAGCCCATATCTTAGAACATAAATATTCATCATAGATCCTGTACAAATAAGGGTCATTGTTCTCTCTCATTATATACATTATAGCAACACCTTTTTCCATATATACATTCCCCTCCCTATAATCATGATCCATACCAAAGTCACGACCACTATTAACACCTGTCTCACCGATGTACATATATGTTGTTTTACAACATTCTGGGATATGTTCCCTCTTTTCATTCTAGCTATGTGATTCATTCACACCCTTATTCACCTTAGTGTGGCTCCGTTGCTGGGCCACAGTCCAATAGTCTATGTGTGGTGTTCATAGTGCAGTATTCTTACAGCCTGACTAGCCATACGGTCATAATTTTGACATCACTTAACATCATGAAAAGGACCGTATATTATGGCATTAGACCACAGACTTTTATACTGGATCACAACACTTTTCTTGGATGTATCCATCACTAATATTTGCACCATGGTCAGAAGCTGACTGGCTATAGTTTTGCCATTTTAACACAGTGAAAATGATCGCTCACTATGGCACTAGACCACAGACTATCACACTAGATCATCATACATTAGTACGACGGACTTATCACTAACGTTTGCACCATGGTCACAAATGTTTTTTGAGCACTTCCAAGATATTGGGGTCGCGAACACTTTTAGTGGCCACTATTCATGTATTCACCCTAATTTCCCTTAACTAAAGTTTAAATTGCACTTTAGTCACTAGAATGTTAATAAAATAAAAAATAAAAAATAAAAAATAATCTAAAAACCAAATAATAATAATAATAAAAAAACAACATAGTTGCACAGTTTAGCCTTAGGTTTAACCCTTTCACGTAGTCACTATGGACAATTTTGGCCACATTTCATAAGGACAGTATCACTTACTATCATTAATTGACTATCATTAATTCCTCACTTTATATTCGGTCGATTTCCATAGTCTGTCTATGTTTCTACACAGCTTAGATCAATTTACTGGCCCCCTCAGCACAGTCACTATGGTTTCAATCATATAAGCGCTGGTTGGGTGTCACATTGAAACATCTGGCAAAGTGAAGAATGGCGCATCATATGTGCTAAATATATGTTTGCAAACTTTAGGCACATGGATTGTGGCTTTAATCAAGATGTTATAGGGGTATTTGGATAAATTCAGGTGTTCCTATATATATTATATGTGTTTTACATATGTTTTTTTACTTGAAAGTGTTAATTTTGAGGGAGGCCTAACCCCCTTCAGCTGGTTTGATTTAGTGTTTAATTACTTAATTAATTTTTTACTGCCATAGGCGGATTTTCTCTCATGTGATCATGTGTTTGAGTATATATGTCATTTTAGTGTGAACCTTTTTTAGCCATGACTAAGCACTGATTGTAAGTGCAAAACGCGTCGGCCACACTGTATATTGTTGGTTGTAGTGACTGTGTGTACAGTTGAAAAATAAAGACAACTTCTTTTAAGTGATTTCGGAGTGCGGCTGTCCAGTTTTCGTCCTTCCATTTGCTATCATTAGCATTGCCAGCACCTTGGTGGTTCAACAACCCTTGATTGCATACGGGGCTCACCTGGAGCGGTGAGAAATTTGCCTGAATGAATTATAGTGAATGAATTGCGATTATTGCAGATTAAGTAAGTTATTGTTGAATGAAAGTTTTCCTCTTAAGACTGCAGCCTTAAAATTATCTGGTGTATATTCCTTCAGGTGGTAGACTAAATCTGAGAGGCTGTAATGTACGCTGACAGGAGGGGAATTATGGACTGAGGGTCTTGAGGAGCGATGCTGAGGTAACCACTAGTTTCCTGTCCCTGCGTATTGTATCCACTCAGATTGAATTGCTGGGGAGGCTTCAGACAAGGAATGAATCCTAGTGTGTAAAGTCTATTGATGAAAGATAAAATATCAGATGATATTAATCCTTTATGCTGTCACCTTAATCTAGACAGGTGTGAGGGCTGGTCAAGGGGTTCTCAGTGTGGAAGGGTGTCCTGAGGAGAATGACAGAGACTAGTGCTATCCCCCCCTGGTAGGAATCTGCAGTATGTGGCTATCTCCAGAGGAAATTACCTCACATATGAGCTGCTGTATTTGCAGATACCCCAGAGTCTTTTTCTTCCTTTTTTTTTTCCTCTCTTTATCTCCCCTCTTAGGTTAGTTATTAAATAGCACTGTCTAGATCACTTGCTGTGCTGACAGGGTGAAATAGAAATGTCAATAGGGTTTGAGAGCAGGTGTAGAGAGGGGGGGAGGAGGAGGCTGCTAGAGGGCTGAGGGTGTAGCAAAATGGATGCAGCTCACCTCCACAGTTATGGCTCCGTCCATACAGGGCGCTCCGGATGGTCCCACGAACCCCTCCGCTTCCTCTGCTGGTGTTAATGGGTCGCCTCAGGAGGAATTGGGGTGAGGAGGCACCCCCCGTCACGTCCAGCACCACTCCCGAGGTCGAGGCTTCAGCAGCTGTTTAGGCCCCAAGCTGGCGGTGGAGCTGTTGTGGCTGGAGCTGGTTAGGGGCCGGGATGTAGCGCTGGCAGCCAGCCGGGGGCGCACTGTGTGCCACAGTTCCCTTTAACCTTAAAATTTCAAAAAATCAAATTATCTTAGAAAATGGTAAACAAACACCTATCAGCACTTTTGAATGATAAACTTGTCTCGTTCAATAAGACTTGGGACCCCTGGATTAAATACCTGTTGGATGCCCTATGAGACAGGCATCCGACAATATATTTATTTTTTCTCCCTTCCTCTCTGGGATAGGGTGCACGACCCCCCCACCAATGTTTTTTTTTATTTGCCTTTTGTACTTTGTTTACTCTCTCTATTTCTATTGACTATACCCCCTCTAATTCTTTCTCCGTATTTGCCCTTTATGTGTGTACATAACTGGTGTATTTGCGACTACCTGAGAGTTAAGACTGCCCGGTACTTCAAACAGTTGTTGCGGGTTCTTAATAGTTTAGTGTAAATGTATTTTTATTTTTTTCCCATGTTGTTTTACTTCTATAGATTTCTGTAAAAGAGGTAAGTTTCTTGGCTCTAAAAGTGCATTACTAGAATGTCTACTCCCATGTCCTGTTTATTTTAGAGGGGTGGGAGGTGACTCTACTCTTATTTCTCTACTGTCACACTTGGTAGCACATTGGTATTTTGATTCTTTAAAAATTAAAGGGCCATATAAATCATCGTTTAATGCCGATTTCCTCCTTTATATTGTTTTTTCTTTATAATGATTCATAACTTCATAATGTGGAAAGCAATATATTACGTTTACTAAAGCTACTGTATGTACTCTCAAATGTCTCAAGGATTTTTACCCTGGTCTACAGCCAAAGAATGTTTATTGTCCTGACGGAAAATGCTGGTTTTGTATACTTTCATAAATTCTGAATAAAAAACATTGAAAATTAAACATGTTTTTGAATGTTAGAGTATTGAAAGTGTCTTGGTTGGCATGAAAAAGTAAAGCTGGATTTATGGAGATCGTGTGAAACATCATCAATTATCCTCTTCTCTTTATTTCCATGTTTTCAATACTAGAGGTCATGGGTGCTCTTTTCATAGCCCAGGATCAGGAGAGATGCAAAACCAAGTTATTTGCTAGATAACTTGATCCTTTAATTTTTAAAGAATCAAAATACCAAGTGTGACAGTAGAGAAATAACAGTAGATAAATTGAAATAAAGCAAAAGATCCAGCTGCCAAGCCCTACAGTGTCACCACATATAATAATCGAAAAAATAATATTTAAAACTCCCCTCTTAGGTTAGTTATTAAATAGCACTGTCTAGATCACTTGCTGTGCTGACAGGGTGAAATAGAAATGTCAATGGGGTTTGAGAGCAGGTGTAGAGAGGGGGGGAGGAGGAGGCTGCTAGAGGGCTGAGGGTGTAGCAAAATGGATGCAGCTCACCTCCACAGTTATGGCTCCGTCCATACAGGGCGCTCCGGATGGTCCCACGAACCCCTCCGCTTCCTCTGCTGGTGTTAATGGGTCGCCTCAGGAGGAATTGGGGTGAGGAGGCACCCCCCGTCACGTCCAGCACCACTCCCGAGGTCGAGGCTTCAGCAGCTGTTTAGGCCCCAAGCTGGCGGTGGAGCTGTTGTGGCTGGAGCTGGTTAGGGGCCGGGATGTAGCGCTGGCAGCCAGCCGGGGGCGCACTGTGTGCCACAGTTCCCTTTAACCTTAAAATTTCAAAAAATCAAATTATCTTAGAAAATGGTAAACAAACACCTATCAGCACTTTTGAATGATAAACTTGTCTCGTTCAATAAGACTTGGGACCCCTGGATTAAATACCTGTTGGATGCCCTATGAGACAGGCATCCGACAATATATTTATTTTTTCTCCCTTCCTCTCTGGGATAGGGTGCACGACCCCCCCACCAATGTTTTTTTTTATTTGCCTTTTGTACTTTGTTTACTCTCTCTATTTCTATTGACTATACCCCCTCTAATTCTTTCTCCTTATTTGCCCTTTTATGTGTGTACATAACTGGTGTATTTGCGACTACCTGAGAGTTAAGACTGCCCGGTACTTCAAACAGTTGTTGCGGGTTCTTAATAGTTTAGTGTAAATGTATTTTTATTTTTTTCCCATGTTGTTTTACTTCTATAGATTTCTGTAAAAGAGGTAAGTTTCTTGGCTCTAAAAGTGCATTACTAGAATGTCTACTCCCATGTCCTGTTTATTTTAGAGGGGTGGGAGGTGACTCTACTCTTATTTCTCTACTGTCACACTTGGTAGCGCATTGGTATTTTGATTCTTTAAAAATTAAAGGGCCATATAAATCATCGTTTAATGCCGATTTCCTCCTTTATATTGTTTTTTCTTTATAATGATTCATAACTTCATAATGTGGAAAGCAATATATTACGTTTACTAAAGCTACTGTATGTACTCTCAAATGTCTCAAGGATTTTTACCCTGGTCTACAGCCAAAGAATGTTTATTGTCCTGACGGAAAATGCTGGTTTTGTATACTTTCATAAATTCTGAATAAAAAACATTGAAAATTAAACATGTTTTTGAATGTTAGAGTATTGAAAGTGTCTTGGTTGGCATGAAAAAGTAAAGCTGGATTTATGGAGATCGTGTGAAACATCATCAATTATCCTCTTCTCTTTATTTCCATGTTTTCAATACTAGAGGTCATGGGTGCTCTTTTCATAGCCCAGGATCAGGAGAGATGCCAAACCAACTTATTTGCTAGATAACTTGATCCTTTAATTTTTAAAGAATCAAAATACCAAGTGTGACAGTAGAGAAATAACAGTAGATAAATTGAAATAAAGCAAAAGATCCAGCTGCCAAGCCCTACAGTGTCACCACATATAATAATAGAAAAAATAATATTTAAAACTCAGAGTCGCAAAATCTAGTGTAAAACTGTAGCAGCGCTACTTCCAAACTGGCGTCTGGAACACTTCTATATAACAGTCAAACATAGGAAATCAGATGGATGCGATACACAGAAAAAAATCCTTCAATCAGTGCTCCTTTCACCAAGGGGGGGCGTTCACCACGTGGGGGGTATTACGAATATTCGCGAATATTTATTGGAGAATATTTATTGGAGAAGACACTCCAATAAATAATAAGAATTTAGCCATAAATTTGAAAAATATATAAATATATATCAAGAATCCTCAATTGAGGAAAGAACTTAAGACTAATGGTAAAATAATAAACAAATCAATCCATAAAACAAAAAGAAGAAAAGAGAAAACTTCAATAATCAGAGGAAACAATTAAGATCAAAATGAGTGTTGCTCACGAATATTCGCATTGCGAATATTCGTTACGAATATTGCATATTCGAGTATTCGCGAATAAATCGAATATCGCGGTGAATATTCGCTATTGCGAATCTTCGTATTTTTTCAAATTTATTTTTAAAACAGATCACATCCTAGTGATCTCCATCGACGTCTAAAAGCATTGCTGGTATGATTAGAGACCCTGGGCCGAGTAGCTGAGGCGATCCTTTTATGTTGCCGAATATTCGCAATGCGAATATTCGTATTACGAATATTCGCGAATACTTTCTCTGCCCTTCTGTGTTTTGTGTATAAAAAACAAAAAAACAAAAACAAATTAGCTTTAGTTTAGTCATATAAGTTTGTGTAAGTAGAGTTAGAGTTTAATGCATATTAGTTTAGTAATGCAGGAAATGATCTCCGTTTTCGCGTGTTGACGAGAATTTCGCAATCAATTTCGCATTCGCATTAGCGAAAATTCGCAAATTTTTTTTTTTATAAAATATCACGAATATTCGATATTAACGAATATTTCGTGAATATTCTTCTATATATTCGTGAAATATCGCGAAATCGAATATGGCGTATTCCGCTCATCACTAATCAAAATCAATATTATGGCAAAATGGCATAAATCCAGCACTGGACTTTTGGGGATGCACTCACCACAAATATGGAAATACAGAGCCTGGAATATATATCCGTGTATGTCCTGGATGTTGCACTCTCCACCAGCCGGTATGTTTTTGTGTTGTTGTTCAATCAAACCGTAATCACATATAATGGAAAGAACTCATATAGTGATATAGTTGTTTTTAAGCAGCTGCTGCAATTTTACATATCTGACAGTCTGTGGTCGAATTATCTCAATTGTGCAATTCTAAGCGCTGAGCTGTGCTAAAATATTGAAGGAAGGGCTACATTAGCACTCTTTTGAGTTAAAAAATTAATATTAGTATGGAACGGCACTAAATCTAATTATAAAAGTAAAAATACTTAGAAGAAAAGTTTTTTTTTTTTCCATAATCATACTTACCTCGGTGGATGCAGCATCAGACCACTGCTGCATCTGTCCCCCAGCATCTCTGCACTGAGAACCGAGCCACCGAAAATCGCTGATGACTCGGTTCTCACTCATCCCCGAGCAGAGCAATGCTGACTGTCAGTCAGCATCACTTCTGTTCTACTTCTCCTTGCTCATTGGAGTGCTGAGCCATGGGAGGGCGGGGAACAGCCATCTCAGCGGCTCACTGAGACTGCCATCAATCAAGGCAGCTGGTGGATCCAAACCTGGAAGCCGGAATGATGTGCTGCCTCGACAAAATGCACTCCTGTGACCCAGAGGAGAAGCCCAGCCTAAAAATAGTAATAACAAGTTGTAAATATTCAAAGAAATGGCTACAATAGTAACTAAGATCTACATGATGGGATAATGGCCAAAAACATTATATCAACATAGAGTAAATGAAGCAATATTTAGTGAAAATCCTTAACAAAGTAACATTAGTCAGAGTAAAATATATAACACATATTATACACATAACCCTACTCAAACATGCAGGGTAATAGCAACATCTAAAAATATCTCAGTAGAACATAAGGGGATAGTCATGTTTATTTAAAAGAGAAGAAGACACTCCAATAAATAATAAGAATTTAGCCATAAATTTGAAAAATATATAAATATATATCAAGAATCCTCAATTGAGGAAAGAACTTAAGACTAATGGTAAAATAATAAACAAATCAATCCATAAAACAAAAAGAAGAAAAGAGAAAACTTCAATAATCAGAGGAAACAATTAAGATCAAAATGAGTGTTGTTACGAATATTGCATATTCGAGTATTCACGAATAAATCGAATATCGCGGTGAATATTCGCTATTGCGAATCTTCGTATTTTTTCAAATTTATTTTTAAAACAGATCACATCCTAGTGATCTCCATCGATGTCTAAAAGCATTGCTGGTATGATTAGAGACCCTGGGCCGAGTAGCTGAGGCGATCCTTTTATGTTGCCGAATATTCGCAATGCGAATATTCGTATTACGAATATTCGCGAATACTTTCTCTGCCCTTCTGTGTTTTGTGTATAAAAAACAAAAAAACAAAAACAAATTAGCTTTAGTTTAGTCATATAAGTTTGTGTAAGTAGAGTTAGAGTTTAGTGCATATTAGTTTAGTAATGCAGGAAATGATCTCCGTTTTCGCGTGTTGACGAGAATTTCGCAATCAATTTCGCATTCGCATTAGCGAAAATTCGCAAATTTTTTTTTTTTATAAAATATCACGAATATTCGATATTAGCGAATATTTCGCGAATATTCTTCTATATATTCGTGAAATATCGCGAAATCGAATATGGCGTATTCCGCTCATCACTAATCAAAATCAATATTATGGCCAAATGGCATAAATCCAGCACTGGACTGAAGTTCTCAGTTTATTAAACTGGCTGCAGAGGAGATAATTTTCCTCCTGAGACCTGCCGTGAACTGAACTGAGAAAAAACATCACAGTTTATTAAACGGACACCAAAGAGTGCCCCTGTGTCCTCTGTGTTGACCGTAAAGTGAATAGCTCAACACCAAGTTCACTATATGGAACCCTTATGTATTTGTACATGTTGATCATATCCCTCCTTATTGTCACGTACCTGGTGGTTGAGCCCGACGTGCAAGGAGTGGCTGCCCTTGCTCCTCTGATCCCGAGACCCCTGATAGAGCAGACAGGGGGTACGGAATGCAGAGTCGCACGAGCGCCGGTTGCAGCGCAGGTGCTGGGCTGGAGAGGCTTCTGGAGGCTCCGGTGATGCGCGAAGGAGCAGGTGTAGACTGGTAGCTGCAGGTGACAAGTGAAGGCACTGGAAGCAGAGAAGCCACAGGAGCGGGGGAGGTGTACCGTAGTACAGCGGAGATAAGTCCCAGCAGGAAGGTCCGCAGCAGACTGGTGGGTCAGGTACAGGTGCGGCAGACAAGGCAGAGTCAGAGTTCAGACCGGGTCGGCAACAGGCGGGCAGCAGAAGGTACAGAGGGTCAGGCAGGCGGATCGTCAAGCAGGCCGAGGTCAGGGCAGGCAGAAGACAAGAGGAATCAGGAGCAAGCCAGGTCGTCAGGAACAGGTACAAACAGGAATGGGTACAGCCAATACTCAGGAACCGCTGTAGACCGGACAGCAAGAGGTGCAGAGGTCAGGTCCCTTTTAAATCCAAGTTTGGCACCAGAATGGCGCCCTCACGTGCCTGCGTGCCGCCGCCACTAGTGCGCGCCCGCACCATTACCGTGAATGCGCGCGCCCGCGCCTTTACCGCGAATGCGCGCGCCCGCACGTGTCAATGCACCGCTACTGACACCTGGTGGCTGGGATTGCTCATGACACTTATTATTGAGAAGAGGAAAATAAGTGTCATGAGCAATCCCAGCCACCAGGTGTCCCTTTAGGTGTATCCCCAAACAGAATGGACATTATTATCCCAGCACTGAACCTTGGGGTACACCACTGATTAGGGATGAGCTTCGCGTTCGGAACGAACGTACGTTCGACTCGAACATCGTCCGTTCGATCGTTTGTCGAATTTTGAACAAAAACAATCGTTCACGGCAAATTCGAGTGAAACGAAACGACCGTTTTTTAAAACTTTTTTTCCATTGATACTACTATCAATGGAAAAAAAAGTTTTAAAAACGGTCGTTTTTTCAGGAGTCCTGCTCCTGAAAAAACTACAGTTTTTAAGACTTTTTTCCATTGATACATGTTCCCTGGGGCAAAACCTGGGTTCTTAAAGGACGTTTTCCAACAATAACTTGAATATTGGTCTTTAAAATTATCGTTTTTGAATTCGAACGTTCGAGTCCCATAGACTTTAATGGGGTTCTAAATGTTCGTGCGAACGATCGGACTGTTCGACGGTTCTGGTGCGAACCGAACTCAGGGGTGTTCAGCTCAACCCTACCACTAATAACCTTAGACCATCCAGAGTAAGAATCATTATCCACGACTCTGAATTGTCTTTTAGCCAATTTTCTATCCATTTACAAACTGATATTTCCAAGCCTGTAGACTTTACCTTACACATGGGCTGTGTGTGCGGAACTGTATGGAATGCTTTTGCAAAATCCAAGTATACCACGTCCACTGTCACGCCTCTGTCCAAGGATTTACTTCCCTCTTTATAAAAAGAAATCAGGTTTGTCTGACATCTTCTGTCTTTCATGAATCCATGCTGTCAGTTGATTAAAACATATTTTTCCAGCAAGAACTTGCCTATGCGGTCTTTTATTAAACGCTCCAGTATCTTCCTAACTATAGAAGTTAAACTAACAGGTCTATAGTTACTTGGTAAAGACTTTGTTCCCTTTTTAATTATAGGCACCACATTGGCGCTGCACCAATACAGTGGTACTATTCCCATCATTAATGAGTCCCTAAAAACTACAAATTACAGAGCTCAATTCTTTTAGGATCTGTGGGTGGATGCCATCGGGTCCAGGTGCTTTATCCACCTTTATTCTGTCCAAATATTTCTGGACCATATCACTTTTGAGCCATTGTGGATCATTTGGGGCTGTGCCACTACCACCCCCATTGTGGACATGATCTCCCCCATGCTCCTTTGTATACACAGAGCTGAAGAAAGTATTTAATAAATTAGCCTTCTCTTTGTCCCCAGTCACCCACTCTAGATTATTTTGTAAAGGGCCTACATGCTCAGACCTGATAGTTGCAAACTGTACTGTACTGTGACCTGGCTCCCACACTTGCCCAGGAAATTACCCTTCGAGGCCTTGAGATGTCCTATTGGTTTGTGTCAGCCCTGTGTTGGTAAGCTCCATATGTCCATTCTGTTTGGGGTTACACCTAAAGGGGTTGAATTGTATGATAGATATTATAGTTCCAGGTTGCTTTTAGGATTGGTTCACCTCTGTGGCAGTAAGAGCTGGGTTCCAGATTTGTCCAAGTCTTTGCAATTATTAATATATATACTCGACTTTACTGTTTTGAAGTTTGCTCATATATATATTTTTTCTCTATATAGGATACCACTCCCCAGTCTCTATTTTTGGCTGATGTTAGGCCGATGACCAGGACCAAAGGCTATATTGGTTATTATGGTTAGGCACCAAAATTCACGAACCCTGGAATTCAGATTTTTTTTTACCTGATTGAGGTGAATTTAAATTGCAGATATTAGCCATAAATTTATGCTCGGACAATTTTGAATCTTAAATATTTAATTTAATTGAGGCTTACTGTAAATATGTAATTCATCAAAAAATTGATCTATCCTATTTACATAAATCTTTCATGGAAGAAATATGGTGGTTTCCATGTCATTCTTTAAATCTAGGTCTGGACTTTGACTAAGCCATTATAACACATGAATATGCTTGGATCTAAACCTTTACATTGTAGCTCTGGCTGTATGTTTAGAGCTTTAAAATTTGTCTGCTGGAAAAACCTGTCTGTTCGCCCGTACACACGATCGAATTTGTCTGCTGAAACGGTCCGTCGGACCGGTTTCAGCAGATAAATTTGATCGTGTGTACACGGCCTAACAGGTATTTTCTACAATTGCCCTGTATTTGGCTCCATCCATGTTCCCATCAACTCTGACCAGCTTCCCTGTCCTTGCTAAAGAAAAGCATCCCCACAACATGATGCTGCCATTACCATGTTCAACGGTGGGGATGGTGTGTTCATGGGGATGTGCATTGTTAGTTTTCCACCACACATTTTAGGCCAAAAAGATCAATATTGGTCTAATCTGACCAGAGCACCTTTTTCCACGTTTGCTGCATCCTCCACTTGGCTTCTCACAAACTGCAAACGGGACTTCTTATGGCTTTCTTTCAACCATGGCTTTCTTCTCACCACTCTTCCATAAAGGCCAGATTTGTGGAGTTCATGACTTTTCAAAAACGTCATTTAAAATGATCATGTGTGGGCAAAACGTTGTTTTATGTCTTCAAAAAAACGACCAAAAAAAAAATTCGAACATGCTTAAATTTGTTGTGTCGTTTTTCAAAATGTCATTTTTTGGTGTCATAAAAAGTGATCGTGTGTGGGCAAAACAAGGTTGAAAACGACGTTTTTAAACCCGCGCATGCTCAGAAGCAAGTTATGAGACGGAGCTTCAATGGAACAGAGTGCCGTCGAATGTGGTGTACGTCACCACGCTTTGCTAGAGCATTTTGGAAAAACGATGGTGTGTATGCAACGTCGTTTTGGAAAATTAAGTTTGAAAAACGTCGTTTTGTTTCGTCACATAAAACATTGTTTTTTTCATCACAAAAAGTGATCGTATGTACGCGGGATAATAGTTGTTCTGTGGACAGGATCTCCCACCTGAGCTGTGGATTTCTGCAGCTCCTCCAGACTTACTATGGTCCTCTTGGCTGCTTCTCTGATTAATGTTCTCCTTGCCAGGCATGTGAGTTAAGGTGGATGGTCATGTCTTGGTAGATTTGCAGTTGTGCTTTCCATTTTTGGATGATGTTTTAAACAGTGCTCTGTGAGATGTTCAAAGCTTGGGATATTTATTTATAACCTAACCCTGCTTTAAACATATACACAACATTATTCCTGACCTGTCTGATGTGTTCCTTGGCCTTCATGTATTCATATGTATTTGTAAAAAAAAATTGAAACCCATTTATCATTTCCTTCACACTTATGTGTCACTTTGTGTTGATTTATCACATAAAATCCCAATAAAAGACTTTTTTAAAGGCACTGTATATTGTGTTTTTTTTTTTTTTTGCATTAAGATTAATTGAAGTACATTTTTTCCCCAAAAAATGTGTTTAAAAAAACGCTGCGTAAATAACACATGACATAAACATTTTTAATGAATATTTAGGGCAGGGGTGTCAAACTCAATTTCATCGTTAGGGCTGCATCAGCACTATGATTGCCCTCAAAAGGGCCGGTTGTATCTGTAAGATTAGATGTCAAGAGCCACCCCACCATCAGAAGCTGAATCCCCCACTCTCCCTTACATGACAGTGCCACCCACCCTTTCCTTATGCTGCTGCTGGAAAAAATCTGGATGCATCGCTTAAAAGCAGAAAGTAAGGGTCTGGAGGAGGACCAGAGGAGGGCTGGAGTTGCGAGGGCCTCATGAAATGGCCTGGAGGGCCAGATTCGGCCTACGGGCCTTGTGTTTGATACCTATGATCTAGGGACTCTGCAAATATATATATATCTATATATATATCTATATATATATATATACAGTATATATATATATATATATATATATATATAGATATATATATCTATATATATATATACAGTACAGACCAAAGGTTTGGACACACCTTCTCATTCCAAGAGTTTTATTTATTTTCATGACTATGAAAATTGTAGATTTACACTGAAGGCATCAAAACTATGAATTAACACATGTAGAATTATATACATAACAAAAAAACAGAAAATATGTCATATTCTAGGTTCTTCAAAGTAGCCACCTTTTGCTTTGATTACTGCTTTGCACACTCTTGGCATTCTCTTGATGAGCTTCAAGAGGTAGTCACCTGAAATGGTCTTCCAACAGTCTTGAAGGAGTTCCCAGAGATGCTTAGCACTTGTTGGCCCTTTTGCCTTCACTCTGCGGTCCAGATCACCCCAAACCATCTCGATTGGGTTCAGGTCCGGTGACTGTGGAGGCCAGGTCATCTGGCGCAGCACCCTATCACTCTCCTTCTTGGTCAAATAGCCCTTACACAGCCTGGAGGTGTGTTTGGGGTCATTGTCCTGTTGAAAAATAAATGATGGTCCAACTAAACGCTAACTGGATGGAATAGCATGCCGCTGCAAGATGCTGTGGTAGCCATGCTTGTTCAGTATGCCTTAAATTTTGAATAAATCCCCAACAGTGTCACCAGCAAAGCACCCCCACACCATCACACCTCCTCCTCCATGCTTCACGGTGGGAACCAGGCATGTAGAGTCCATCTGTTCACCTTTTCTGCGTCGCACAAAGACACGGTGGTTGGAACCAAAGATCTCAAGTTTGGACTCATCAGATCAAAGCACAGATTTCCACTGGTCTAATGTCCATTCCTTGTGTTCTTTAGCCCAAACAAGTCTCTTCTGCTTGTTGCCTTTCTTTAGCAGTGGTTTCCTAGCAGATATTCTACCATGAAGGCCTGATTCACACAGTCTCCTCTTAACAGTTGTTCTAGAGATGTGTCTGCTGCAAAAGGTGGCTACTTTGTTTTTATTTCATCTTCTTTCAAATAGTTTTTATTGTTTATCAGACATAAGATATACATAACTGTACAGTGTTGATATATCGAATACAAACAGTAAAGCAGAACATTACACGGGCAACAACCCAGGTAAAACGGTAAATAGATAAACAAAAGCTAATGAGAATACAGAGAACAAACCTGCGTATAAGGGAAAGTAAAAGGAACCTAGCATCCTACCGCAAAATGTGGATGCATTAGTTCCATTATTGGCAAAGAGCAGGCGAGGTATTCTCAATGACTTACAAATGGTATCAATAAACGTACTAGGAGTCTGATGAACATCTTATCAATAAAGATGAAAAAAAAAAAAGGAGAAAACAATAGTAATGGAAAGGACAGTATAGGGAAAATGAAATAATAAGTAAACTCAAATAAAGCTGACATAAAGGAAAAAAAACAACAAAAAAAAACAAAAAAATAAAAATAAACAAAGTGAGTGCACCGGTATCTAAGGAAGATTTGTGTATTAAATCCAATAAACCACATGTAAACAGCAGCTCGATACCCCTAGTACACCAAGACGAATCTAGACGACCATGGCAGCCACTGACTTAGGAAGGAAGGGACCCTATTTGATTGATAGGCAAAATGTTTTTCATAGGAGTAATGTACATTGACTCTTTGTATTACTTCTGAGATGGTCGGGATCTGAACGGATTTCCATTTGGAGGTAATTGACAACCTAGCAGCAATAAATATATGGGTAGCAATGGTCATAAAATGTTTGGGGATACTATTGATAGTTAGAGATAGGAGGGCTAATTGGGGGGTAGGTGTCACACAGGAGCCCACCACTGAGGACAATAAGCCAAAGACTTCACCCCAGAAGCTGCGGAGACTTTTACAGTCCCACATTATGTGGAATATGTTTCCTCTGGCCCCACAGCCCCTCCAACAATGGTTGGAGTCCGAGTGGAAAATCAGAGCGATTCTCACCGGAGTGAGGTAGGATCTGTGGAGGATCTTTAACATAAGATCCCAATGGTTGGTGCAGTGTGAATATCTGTAGCATGATCGTATTGCAATTTTCCATTCATCCAAAGAGTAGGTATTCCCAAAGTCCTTCTCCCAATTCACCATGCCAGACGTTTTAGTAGAAGTATTGGGGTTCAGGAGAAGGGCATAAAACCATGACAAACCTTTAGGTTTATGGTAATTGGATTGAAGGTAGCTCCATACACCACTATGTAAATTATATGAGCAATCGATATGATTGGAACGGAAGTGCACTAATTGGGATTTAGCGTAGATGTTAGAGGAGGGGTTTTTAAGAATTAGATCTCCCCAGGAGTGGATGCCCTCATTTAGCCACCTCTGAATATTGAGGTTGGGGATTAAGTGTTCGTAAACCCTAAGATTAGTGAGTTCCTGGCGTATTTTAGATTCAGGATTAGTTGCCTTATGGAGTTCTTCCCAGGCCTAGAGAGATGCTACAATGGGAGGTAGGGAGGGAGGAACAAGGGGGACACGTGTCAATTTAGCTAACAGCAATGAGGGAAGGTCCCTGTTTTGTAGAATAGATTTCTCTATCTGCACCCAGAGTTTAGTAGAGTCTGGTTCAAACCAGGCCTTAAGTTGGTCTAAAATAGCAGCCCTGTAATAAAGGCGCATATTGGGGAAGCCCGTCCCGCCATTAAATCTATGTTTTTGAAGGGATAAGTAGGTGAGTCTGGGCATTTTACCTTTCCAAACAAATTGCCGAAACAGTTTATCTATTAATTTAAAAAAAGGTTTCTGGTAAGCACAAGGGAATTGTCCTAAAGTAGTAAATTAATTTAGGGAGGAGAATCATTTTTAGAGCTGCAATTCTCCCTAGCCAGGAAAGTTCGAAGGATGAGATATGTTGCAGATCAGCTTTAACAGTGTCAATCAGGGCCGGGAAATTAACAGCGTATATAGAAGCTATCCGGAATGTCAAATTAATGCCTAGATATGGGATGGATTTGGTCATCCACTGGAATGGGTATTTGTCCCTAAGACTAGCGGCCAAATGCTTAGTAAGATTTACAGGCAACAAACACGATTTTGTAACATTCAATTTGTAATAAGATATTTCACTGTATTTTTGCAGAACTATGCTAAG
This sequence comes from Rana kukunoris, assembly GCA_029574335.1. Classification (NCBI taxonomy): domain Eukaryota; kingdom Metazoa; phylum Chordata; class Amphibia; order Anura; family Ranidae; genus Rana; species Rana kukunoris. Next base: position 182,790,889 of record CM056051.1, read on the forward strand.
TTTAGCCAGGGAAGAAGTTGGATTGGAGAGAATCAGTACCACGTCATCCGCGAAAAGCCCAATCTTATGGTCTCGATTCGCAATTTTGATTCCCGAGATGTCATCATCTGCTCTAATAGCCTCAGCCAGAGGTTCCATCATCAGAGTGAATATTATGGGCGATAGTGGGCACCCCTGGCGAGTGCCATTGGAGATACTGAAGCTATCAGAGAGAGCATTGTTCGTAAATACTCTAGATGATGGTGATGAGTACAATGCTAGGACTGCAGAGAGGATCATCCCCTGAAGGCCGAACTTTTGTAAGGTCGCTTTTGAGGTAACCCCAATGGACCCTATCAAAAGCCTTCTCTGCGTCCAAGGCTAATACCACCGCGGGAAGCCTTCTAGTTTCCATCACATGGAGAAGGTTAAGCAGCCGCCGCGTGCCATCTGGGGCCTGCCTACCTTGGACAAAGCCAACTTGGTCGGCCTTAACCAAAGAGGGGGTTATTTTTGCGAGTCTGTTCGCTAAAATTTTTGCATAGATTTTTAAGTCTGTATTTAATAGAGATATAGGCCTAAAGTTCTGTGGTGTATCCGGCTTCTTACCTGGCTTTGGTAAAGTAACAATTGTAGCTTGCAACATTTCCTCAGGGAATGAAGCTGAGGAGGCGGCGCTGTTGAACAATACACCCAGGTAAGGGACCAGTGTCTGCGAAAAGGTCTTGTAGTACTCAGATGAAAAGCCATCTGATCCGGGGGATTTATTTGACGGCAGGGCTTGGATGGTGTCTACAATTTCATTTGCTAGGATTGGTGCGTTCAGGGAAATCAGGTCTTCCCCCGACAGTGACGGGAGGGACACTGAGTTCAAGAAGGCAGATATAGATTGGGCCGAGGGTTGATGTGTAGTGTTGTCTGAATTAAGGTTATAAAGATCTCTATAGTACCTCATAAAGGCATTCGCGATCTTGACTGGGTGGTGTTCTACAACCCCTGTGTGTGGGTCCTTAATTGAGGAGAGGTTAGATTTACGTTGCCATTTTTGATAGGTAATTGGCCAACATTTTGCCTGCTTTATTGCCTTGAGCATAGAATTTAGCTTTCGTGCGTCGCAATAAATTCTGGTGGTTGGATAGGAGCAATAGACGCACTTTGTCTCTACAAACCAATAGTTCGGTTTCTATGGTATGAGAGGGTGTTTGTTTATGCAGACTTTCTAATTTCTTCAGGTCACTGAGTAAAGTGTTCAACAGCTCCCCTCTGCGCCTTTTAATTCTGGCAGCAGCTTGAATGAGCAACCCTCTACTGAACGCCTTGTGTGCACACCATAACGTGGTTATACTAGTATCACCTGTGTCATTCAATTCAAAGAATTCATGAAGTTGCTTATCAATATTAGAAGAGCATACAGGATCGGCCAAAACCCCAGTATTATTCCTCCATAGGTATGTCGGGGAAACAGAGCCCTGTCCCTTCAATTCTATGGAGATCGGGGAATGGTCCGACCATGTAATGGAATGGATAGAGGTTGATACAGTCCTTTGGAGCAAATTAAAGTCAGAAAGAAAAAAATCAATCCTCGAATAAGACCGGTGGGGGGGAGAATGATGAGTATAGTCTCTTTCAGAGGAATGAATGCATCTCCAGGGATCAAACAGGCCCCTTTCAGACAAGAGAGACTGAAGCTCCTGTCTACCAGAAGAGTTCTTTCCCGAACAGTCCATATGTTTATCAACCACACAATTGAAATCTCCGCAGAGAAGGAGAGATCCCTTCTTGACCTTGTCCACCTTTTTGAGCAAAGTTCTGAGGAAGGCATGTTGTCTCTTGTTAGGGGCGTAAAGGTTCACCAAGGTGTATGTAGACCCATTCATATCACAAACTAAGATGACATATCGACCGTTGGGGTCGCAGAGTACCTCATGTAGATTAAAGGCCACGGAATGCTTAACAGCAATCAATACTCCCCTTTTTTTAACTGGGGCCGGAGCATTAAAGATGTGGGGAAACGTTTTGTGGGAGCATTTGGGTTGTTTAGTAGCCATGAAGTGGGTTTCCTGGGCGCATAACACCTCCCCTTTGAGTTTGTCAATTTCTTTCCACATCATGGCCCTCTTGTACGGGCTGTTCAGTCCATGAACATTCATTGATACGATAGACATAGACATTATCCTGGAGAAAGGGGGAGTGCTATTAAGAGGAATGATTGTGAAAAATTCAAGTGAAGTTCCTTCATGTTACCTTTAGGTGGCAGTGGTGGAGCAGAGGTGTAATTCCAGTAGGAACTTTCGGTGAAAGAGGTGCTTGATGAAAACCATCTATTCGCCGGCATGGACGAATGTTCTTTTCGATCTTCAGGTACAGCGGTGCATCCAAAAAAAAAATAAGAAAAAACAGAAAACGAAAAACAAAGGACAAAAAAAAGGGAAAATATAAAGCAAAAATGTAAAAATGAAAAATTGAGAGTAATCATAAGTTGCGAGCTCATCTTGCATCACTACATTAGGGGGGTAACGAGATCCAAGAGAACCAAATTAGCATAATCAGTTTTTTATGTTGTTCATTGCAGACGTTTTTCAGCCGTTTCACAGCCTGGAAGTCCAGGTTCAACAAGAGGAATAGGTAAAGGATAACTGAGTAAAGGCGACCATGCATGCCCAGTAGTTCCTTTCAGGTTGTGCACCATTCAGGGGACATCCTAGTAGGAGCTTGTTTAGGTGATGAGCTGGGCGCATCCTCTGGTAGTAGGCCCCATTTTTTAGCTAAAGCCAGACCGTCCTCCATGTCTTTAATCACATGGGTACGGTTGTCCTTGTTAATTAGGAGCTTGGTGGGGAAGCCCCAGGAGTAGGGTATTTTGTGATTCTGCAGTAACTTGGTAATAGTAGATAGCTTCTTGCGGGCTAGCATGGTATGCTGAGATAGATCCGCATAGACAGAGATATCTGAGTATGGAGCGGGTAGAGGGTGATCTTTTATATGAAAAAAGTGAATACGTGCGATCACATCTCTTGGGACTTTTTCAGGCAGGAATTTGGGTTTGGGAAGGCGATGAGCCCTGTCCACAATAACCTCCCCAGCCGGGGCCTCTGGTAGCATGGCAGAGATGAAGTTTTGTACATATTGCCTCAGTTCTGCCAGGGTCACTGATTCTTCTACCCCCCGCAACTTAACATTGTTCCTTCTCGATCTATCCTCTAAATCAGTAATCTTCTCCCTCATTGCCTGAATTTCCTCCTGTGCATCATTGTATGCATCCACCAATTCATTGTGTGCCCCTGAAAATTCGCCCATCTTGTCCTCCACATGGCTGACTCTATCTCCTATGGAAGTGACATCGGATTTAATTTGTGAGATGCAAAGCATCATGTCTCTGTGCAGGGACCCTCTCAAAGTCACTAACATGTCCTTCATGACTGTGTCACTTAACGGCTGACCGGAGGTAGGGAACTCATTTATCTGTTCAATAAAGACTCTCGTATTGTCCTGAGAGTCACAGTTATCATCTTGCTCACCTGCGTATCTGTGGCTGGTAGAGCGCTTTTGAGTGGCTTTCAGCGGGCTGGAGACTGGTGATGTTCCCTGCGAGGAGCCTCCGCTGCTGGTCCGGGACCTTACTGCCTCTCCTCTGATAAGCTGGCCGCGATGCTCCCCGCCGGGATGTACCAGGGCCTTGCAGGTATCAGCTGTGAAACTGCCAGGTCGGTAGCATTGCTAAATATAGCTGATTGTGGGTTCTCGGCTCGGAGCTCTCCCTTCACACGACCATCCGCCTCGGCTGCCGGCCACGCCCCCTCAAGGTGGCTACTTTGAAGAACCTAGAATATGACATATATTTTCAGTTGCTTCACACTTTTTTGTTATGTATATAATTCCACATGTGTTAATTCATAGTTGTAATGCCTTCAGTGAGACTCATGGTCATGAAAATAAAGAAAAGTCTTGGAATGAGAAGGTGTGTCCAAACTTTTGGTCTGTACTCTATACATATATATATATATATATATATATATATAGATAGATAGATAGATGATGTTAGATTTGAAATACATTTTAGTAGTTTAGATGTCCCATACCAAATCAAAGTGTTATTGTTTTTTTGTTTTTGGTGGTTAACCACTTAAGGACCCCTTCACACCGATATACGTCGGCAGAATGGTGGGGTCGCGAGCTTCGTCCCGGTCCGATCACTGATATCACACGTCCAGCCCCGCCCCCTACAGTTTGAAACATATGAGGTCACACTTGACCCCTACAGTGCCCCCTAGTGGTTAACTCATAAACTGCAATAGTCATTTTCACAGTAATCAGTGGATTTTTATAGCACTTTTCGCTGTGAAAATGACAATGATCCCAAAAATGTGTCAAAATTGTCCGATGTGCCCGCCATAATGTCACAGTCACAAAAAAAATCACTGATCGCCGTCATTAATAGTAAAAAAAAAATATATTAATAAAAATGCCATAAAACTATTCCCTATGTTGTAAACGCTAAAAAAAATTTGCGCAAACCAATCGATAAACGCTTATTGTGATTTTTTTACCAAAAATAGGTAGAAGAATACGTATCGGCCTAAACTGAGGAAAAACATTTTTTATATCTTTTTTGGGATATTTATTATAGCAAAAAGTAAAAAAAATATTGTTTTTTTTTTTTAAATTGTCGCTCTATTTTTGTTTATAGCGCAAAAAATAAAAACCGCAGAGTTGATCAAATACCACCAAAACAAAGCTCTATTTGTGGGAAAAAAGGACACCAATTTTGTTTGGGAGCCACGTCACACGACCGCGCAATTGTCAGTTAAAGCGTCGCACTGCCGAATCGCAAAAAGGGTCAAGGCCCCAACCTGCATAATGGTGTGGGTCCTAAGTGGTTAAGATTCCCTATAGGCCTCTGGGAGAAAGGGACCACGGGCTGCTTCAAAGGCGGTTTTAGCCTTATATCTATAGCTACTGTTTTCTGAAACCCTTAGTTTAACTACTAGTGCCGCAAGTTAATTTACATGGGCTATTTTATAGGGTTGTCCCGATACCACTTTTTTAGGACCGAGTACAAGTGTAGCGATACTTTTTTTCAAGTACTCGCCGATACCGAATACCGATACTTTTTTTAAATGTGTCCCCAAATGCAGCCATGTCCCCCACAAATGCAGCCATGTCTCCCACATATGCAGCCATGTCCCCCAAGCCATGTCCCCCACATATGCAGCCATGTCCCCCCAGCCATGTCCCCCACATATGCAGCCATTTCCCCCCAGCCATGTCCCCCACATATGCAGCCATTTCCCCCCAGCCATGTCCCCCACATATGCAGCCATTTCCCCCCAGCCATGTACCCCACATATGTAGCCATGTCCCGCACATATGCAGCCATTTCCCCCCAGCCATGTCCCCCACATATGCAGCCATGTCCCTCCAGCCATGTCCCCCACATATGCAGCCATTTCCCCCACATATGCAGCCATGTCCCTCCAGCCATGTCCCCCACATATGCAGCCATTTCCCCCCAGCCATGTCCCCCACATATGCAGCCATTTCCCCCCAGCCATGTCCCCCACATATGCAGCCATTTCCCCCCAGCCATGTACCCCACATATGTAGCCATGTCCCGCACATATGCAGCCATTTCCCCCCAGCCATGTCCCCCACATATGCAGCCATGTCCCTCCAGCCATGTCCCCCACATATGCAGCCATTTCCCCCACATATGCAGCCATGTCCCTCCAGCCATGTCCCCCACATATGCAGCCATTTCCGCCCAGCCATGTCCCCCACATATGCAGCCATGTCCCTCCAGCCATGTCCCCCACATATGCAGCCATGTCCCCCACATATGCAGCCATGTCCCTCCAGCCATGTCCCCCACATATGCAGCTATTTCCCCCCAGCCATGTCCCCCACATATGCAGCCATGTCCCTCCAGCCATGTCCCCCACATATGCAGCCATTTCCCCTGCAGTCATGTCCCTCCAGCCATGTCCCCGCAGCCATGTCCCTCCAGCCATGTCCCTCCAGCCATGTCCCCCATACCTAGCCGCCGAAAGCCGCCGCTGCCGCCACACGGAAAACATCACAGCTTTCATTTGAATAGCTGTTTTCTCCGTGCGTATAGACACTCCCCCTTGCTCGGGATTGGACAGATCATGATCACCCATCCAATCCCAAGCAAGGGGGAGTGTCTATACGCAGCGGGAACACTACAGCTATTGAAATGAAAGCGGCTTTCGATGCGGCGGCGGCTTTCATTGCGGTGGCGGCGGCGGTGGCGGCAGGGGGGGACGGGACAAGTATTCTATTCAGGTATCGGGGGGTATACTGGTATCGGTATCGGGACAACCCTACTATTTTATTTTTATTTATTATATACATATATACAGCATAAATATATACACATCGTAGACAAATTGCACATACAATAAATGTTCATATAAAAGAATATGTCAACCTGCACATACTGTATCTACAGTAAACCTTCCTTTCATGGCCAAACTGGGAAATGCTGGGCTTTTGACATAGGCAAACTCCTATTGGCTTGTCACTATGATAGGCAACCTCACTGGCCAGTAGGAATGCAGGAGGTAGGAAGAGGCAGGACAGGACAGAATACTGCTGTTTAGTACTGGGGGTTTTGACCCTACCTAGAGTTGAGGCAGGGAATGGAAGCAGACACCTCTATCTCATAAGAACTGCTTTTTCAAAATGTTGAATCTAAAAGGAAGTTGGTGCGCTACCAGCAAACCCAACACAGAGGATTGAAATAGCTATACACTACCCCCCAGGTTACCTAACATGTACTTATGGATGTAGAGTTGGATGGTGCCTGGTGAACCAAGGAAATTACTGCATGAAATGAGTGCTGGTTAGCGCTTGTAACAGAACTGGTAGCAGAGCTGTACTGCAACAGATTACACTGTATTAGACTCGGTCATGGCATATTGGACAGGACTGTAGCTGATTGCACAGTCATGGACTGGACAGTAGCAAACAGGACTATGCCAGACTGGAGTGCAGCAGACTGTGCTGTAGTAGACTTGACTGTAGCAGAGTGGACTGTAACACAGTGGGCAGTAATGGACTGGACAGTGTCTGACTGGACTGTAGCAGGGTGGAGTACTAGTAGGTAGCAAATAATATCTGGGCTGACTGTAGCAGGACTGATTGTGTCAGACTGACTGGAAACAGACTTGCAATGAATTGAGTGATAGATGACCTAATGATAACAATGGAATGGCAAGGAGAGACTGACAATTTTCCTCCCTCCTGAGACGTCATGTTTTTTTGTCACATAACTCCAGCTAGAACAACCCAGGCAATACCAGGATGTGTTCATGACCTCCAGAGACAGAAAAGGCAGTGTGCTAGAACTGAGAAGACAACTGACAATCAATAAGTGATTTGCTGGACAGGTTTTAGATCAGTTTAAAAGTAGTCACACTAAATACATTAAAAGGAAAGTCACACTAAATACATTAAGGAAACAAACGCTCTACTTCCCTATAGTAAACAAAAACAACAAAAATCTAAAAAGCTCTTTAAATTATTTAAGTAAAGATGAATTTGCAAGAAAAGTTGTAAAATGACAGATAATTAAGAAATATCCCCACTATTTGGCAACCACTGTGTCAGTAATTTATAACTATTCTGGATAAAAAAATGGCCACTTTGCTATCATTAAAGACTTTTTAAATGCCAGGTACCTTTCTATGCATATGCAAGTATGATTACAAAGCCAACCATTTACAAGTGGATTGTCAGCCAAGAATAATTGTTTTAAACCTAATCTGCTGGTAACTAATTTATTGACAGTGTGTATGGCCAAATAAAGACGATGGGCCGGATTCACAAAAGACTTCTCCAGTATCTCCAGATACGCCGACGTAAGTCCAAATGTGCGCCGTTGTATCTTTACGCCGATTCCCGACGCTAGATACGTCGTAAAAATAGGCTTCCTCCACCCCAACGTAACTTGCCTACGCTGGCGTATCATGGGCGCATATTTACGCTGGCCGCAAGGGGCGCTTACATTGATTTACGCGTCGGATATGTAAATGACCGCTGTAAGGCATACGTCCGGCGTAAAGTTATTCCACCTAAAGGTGGCGCAACCCATGCAAAGGTATGGACGTCGGAACAGCCATCGTATTTTACGTCGTTTACGTAGTACTGCGTGAATAGGGCTATGCGTAGGTTACGTTCAGTGATTCGACGTATCCTAGGCATTTGTCCCGACGTGATTCTGCACATGCGTACTGGGAAGTGTCCACGGGACGGCGCATGCGCTGTTCGTCAAGGCCTTTATTTGCCTGGGGTCACGCTTCAATATAATAAATCACGCCCACTTCCACCTACTTTGACTTACGTCGGCCTACGCCGACAACTATACCGTATGCCGGCGCATCGTTGAACGCATATTCTTTGTGAATAGCATGCTTGCCTCTCAACGTTGCGCCGGCGTAGCGTAAAGTAGACACGCTACGCCTGCACAAAGATGCGACGCTCTACGTAAATCCCGCCCAAAGACTGATAAAAAAATGTTTTGGTTGGGTCAAGCTACAAAATCTGACTGTATACTTACGGCTTAAACAGCAACCTGAAACAAAGCATTGATAAAAAAAATATATGCAGTGGTAAATGCATTGTAAAACCTGGTTTTATTGCATTTTTACAATAAGAAATTATTTTTCTTTTAGCAATACATTGTACAAATACACCTAAAGACTTCAGCAGCTTGAAGAATTTAGCTGATAGTATTGCATGCTCACTTTATTTGAGATACTTCATCACTAATATAGCTTTTATAAGAAGAAGTAAATGTAATTGCTTCTCACAAGTTCAGTCTGGTCTCAGAAGTGTGATATGTTCAAAAATCAGGCACCTTTCAATAGACTAAATAATTACCTGATTAGCAGGCTTGCTATATGACAAGACCCTGCAAAATCACTTATACACTTAAACAACATGAAAACAGTGTGAAAATAGGAACAGACAGGCTGACTTTCAAACTTCATGCTTATTGTATGGCTTTAAAAACTAACCTGGTAAGCTGTCAAAAGAAACACCTAGTAATGAAACTCTCTTACGTTAGAGTGCTGCTGCTGTTTAATGCTATTCGATAGGATCAGTAATGAAATACAGGGATTGAATTATTTTTTTTTTTTCCACAAGTGTACTTCTTGGTACACTTATATCACTTGTGGTATACATGAGCATATCATCACTTCTGGTGCTTACAGTACACATGATTACGCATCCATGATACAGCGATAGAAATGTACAGTAGGTGTTTACAATGCTGTGTTCCAAAACAGTATAATTTCATGTACAGTAGGTGTTTACAATGATGTGTTCCTAAACAGTATAATTTCATGTACAGTAGGTGTTTACAATGCTGTGTTTCTAAACAGTATAATTTCATGTACAGTAGGTGTTTACAATGCTGTGTTCCTAAACAGTATACTTTCATGTACAGTAGGTGTTTACAATGCTGTGTTCCTAAACAGTATAATTTCATGTACAGTAGGTGTTTACAATGCTGTGTTCCTAAACAGTATAATTTCATGTACAGTAGGTGTTTACAATGCTGTGTTCCTAAACCTTAGTAAGACTAGGTATCGGTCTAGAATACATATAATAAACCCACAAGGGGAGAAGGCTGAGGAAAATGTGTGGGATTATGCAATACCAGACAAAATAAAATAAAGAATATAACAATATATCTGACCATAAAGTACAAGCTAAACAATTACACTAGATTGTTGGATATAGGATTAAAAAGAAACCCATACATGGGGGAACCATGACAAATATTGTAAAGAGCTTTGACTAAAAACAATACAACATGCCACAAAATGCTAGCTTTGAGACACAATGTATGAAATGTATGATATAGACAGACAATACAGATGCAAAGAACTCAACGATATAGGTCTTCTTCAGAGGGTAAGCATTAATTACAGACTTATGAGGAACTCTGCAAAATATACATAAATCAATATTTATAGTATACACATTTAACTATAATGTTGGAAAAACATGTTTAGTGATACAAATATATAAACTCATGTTCAAGTCATACGCAAACATATGAAAATATACAAAGTAAGAGTATAACTGATGTCTCTGAGTCACTCAGAGACATCCAGTATACTCTTACTTTGTATATGTTCATGTATTTCTAACATTATGGTTGTATGTGTATATTATATATAGGCCTGGCTCGGAGTATCCGCTTTAATTTATCCCAAAGGTGTTCTATCGGGTTGAAATCAGGACTCTGCAGTTCATCAATATCGCTTTGTGCACTGGTGCGCAGTCATGTTGAAACATAAAGGGGCCTTCCCAAACTGTTCCCACAAAGTAGAGAGCATGAAATTGTCCAAAATGTCTTGGTATGCTGACACCTTAAGCTTTGCCTTCACTGGAACTAAGGTGCCAGGCCCAACCCCTGAAAAACAACCCCGCACCATAATCCCCCTTCCACCAAATGATTTAGAGGGGTGGCCCAATACTTTTGGCAATATAGTGTGGATGAGCGAGCTTGGGATGGAGGAACTTGACAGGCCTGCATGATGCAATAGTGTATTTAATAGGATAAAGCTGTAGTTATGAAAAGCTCTAAACCAGTGTTCCCAATCTTTTCTAATCCCACACCCCCAAGAAATGTTTGATTATTATTTGTGGATGAAAAAGTCTAATTTTTAATTTTTGAATCTCAAACTGAACCATGTATAATACTACACGAGAATAAATTGAAGAATTTAGGGAAGAATAAATTGCTCAAATATTAGTTGAGTAATTTGATTCTTGTTTGTTTAGAAAAATTCATAAACATAAATTTCATGTAAACAAAAAATTCAATAACTCCTGCTTCTTGTTTATGAGTTTGTTGAACTTTCAGGTGATTCCCAGATTTTGTCTTAAAGGGTAACTCCACTTCCGTGGGGAAAAAATAGCAAATAAAGAAAAATAATATAGCGCATATAATTGTGACACTAATTATATTGTAATTGAGCCCAGGTTCACACTGGGCTGCGGGAGTGAAGCCGTGCGAGTTCAGCTGAACTCCCACGATTTCACTCCCGCTGGCAGTCCCGATTTCAGCCGCGATTTAAGAGACATCTGTGCAGGTTTCTGCACAGATGTCAATGTAAATCGCGGGCTGAAATTGCAAAAAGTAGTGCAGAGACTACTTTTTGAAATCGGTGCAGCGCCGCAGATGCAGCGTCGCGCCGATTAGGACAGTGCCATTGCCGGCAATTTGCGGCTAAATCCGCCGTTTTGACATGCGATTTGACATGCCAAATCGCATGTCAAAACGCACCAGTGTGAACCAGGGCTGAATGTTATTACAAATTTCCTTTCTTTTTCAATCTTCAGCCAATGTAATTTTCTGAGAGTACATTGCAATATGGCTACCTGGAGGTTTTCTGAACACAGTGTACTGACAACTCCCCAGAATCACCATGTCCTGCTTGTGTGATTGGTTCACCAATTTCCCCAGAAGTCTGCCTAAGATACGCAGGGCCGACTTTAATGTTGATTGGACCCTGGGCATAACATTTCTTGCCCCCCCCCCCAATGCAATTTTGCTCTCCACCTGCTCTGAGACATACAATAAATATCAGCTAGACTTAAAATCAATTTACTGTATCAGATCAGGCAGTGATTGCGATTGGTTGCCAGAAGTTACATCATAAAATTACCACTCACAGACTGGATGCTAGAGGTTAGAGCACACATTACGGCTCACTGATTAGTTGCTAGAGGTTACAGCACATACATTTCTTCTTGTTGATTGGTTGCTAGAGATTACTACTCACTGATTTTCTAGTTTCTAGAGGTTGCAGCACATTATCTATTCACTCCAGAGGGGCATGATATACATATGAATGCTGCCTTTATTTACATATGAATTGTTCACATTATTTACATATGAATGACAGTTATTTACATGTAAACAAAGGGTCTGCAGGTGAGTCATCTGTACACAATAGGGCAGAGCTGAGCAGCATTAGTGCAGCACTTCACACTGTGATATCAGGACAAAGCAAAGGACTAAAACTTCAAGGCATAAGGGAATTTAAACTGGGATAGCTGGCAGGTATGAGGCAGCTGCTTCGGGCCCCACAACAATGACAGGGCCCAGGGCAGCTTCCCCTTTTGCCCTGCCTTACAGACGGCCCTGAAGATACAAGTCAGATTTCAGGCATCCCCTGCAACAAAAATGATTTTTTTTAAGAGATACTTTTAATAGGAACATGTCTAAAGGCCCATACACACAGACTTGGATGGAAAAATGTGTACTACTAGCTTTCTGATGATTTTCGGGTCGTTAGTACGGTGCTTTTCCGTCAGACAAAAGCTGGTTGTGCAGACTATAAAATGTTGGTCGGATGTTAACACAACATCCAAATTTCATTTCCTTAGTATGAAAAAAATTGTAAGAGCAAGACTACGCATGGTCAGAAATGAAAGAATGCATACAAAACTTTAACACATTACATCACTTTTGACATTGTATTCTGTTCGTATTGTATCGTAAAATGTTCGTATTGTGAGTAACGTCTTCACTTTCGACATGAGACTAGCATGCCACAAAAAAACGAACGTTCGGTCGTCTGAAAATCTAAGCGTGTGTACGAGGCTTAAAGGGATGCAGGCCCAGCAGATTTTCTCATTAGTGTTGTGTAGCTCCACACCTGACAGTTAATTATGAAAACACTCCAATCAGTACAGAGGCACAGAGAAACACACATGGATTTCTTGAGAATAACATAAGGTAGGAATCTGCATCAAAGTTTGTTGTAATCCTTGCAATTTACATAGATCACCTAGATCCCAAAAGTGGAGCTACACTTTAACCACTTGATACCCGCCCACCGTCAAATGACGGCGGGCATGATACCCTATGATCCTGACAGGACGTCATATGTAGTCCTGTCACTTTAAGACGCTAGGGGAGCGCGCGTGCGTCGCCGGCGGCGCGCGCGCACCCGTCGCGTCACTTAGAACACTGTGCGTGTGCCCGGCGGCCGCAATGGCCGCCGGGCACACGCGATTGCCTACAATTGAGCCGGGACGTGGAGCTCTGTGTGTAAACACAGAGCTCCACGTCCCTGTCAGGGAGAAAGGAGACCAATTGTGTCCCTTGTACATAGGGACACAATCGGTCACCTCCCCCAGTCACCCCCCCTCCCACTACAGTTAGAACACACCTAGGATACACATTTAACCCCTTCCCCGCCCCCTAGTGGTTAACCCCTTCCCTGCCAGTTACATTTATACAGTAATCAATGCATATTTATAGCATTGTTCACTGTATAAATGTAAATGGTCCCAAAAATGTGTCAAAAGTGTCCGATGTGTCCGCTATAATGTCCCAGTCCCGAAAAAAAATCGCAGAACGCCGCCATTTCTAGTAAAAAAAAAAATCATGATTATGTCCCCTATTTTGTAGGCAATATAAAAAAGGGGGGGACTTCTGCGCTAAAATTGCAAGGTCGCCCTAAACATACAGAAAAAACAATGCAGCAAAAACAAAAGTGTAAACACAACCCCTGAAAAAGAACAACTGTGAAGAAAAAGTAATTGCGCAAAGTGCATAAGACCAACATATGTTGGATATAGGTTTGCAGAGTGATGCAAGTGACATATAAATCAATAGTGCACAATACTATACTGTAAGTGCAAACAGAGTCCATGATGTTAAGAGGTGTTCCAGGATACCCGCTAGTTCCGTGAAAGATGTGCACTTCACCACACACACACACGGGTCTCCCAGAACTCTCACCTCTAAACGGCTAAAAAGAGACCTCAATGTGCAGATCCACTGCTGGTTATCTCCCTGGTGTTCCTGGTGTCCACAACATGGATAGTATGATCTGGGTCTCAGGGGTGGGATAAAAACAGGAAAGAGGACCTCCAATAGTGCATTATCATTGATACAGAGGAGTTTAATAAATAAAATTTGCACTTACAAACATAGAAGTAAAACGAGCTTGTATCACAGCAACCCCAGTTGAAGACACGTATGTCGTAACGCGTAGGGTGAAGGGAGACGTACACCGGGATTGCTGTGATACCAGCGCAGTGCCGCTGTGTTATATGCTCGTTTTACTTCTATGTTTGTAAGTGCAAATTTTATTTATTAAACTCCTCTGTATCAATGATAATGCACTATTGGAGGTCCTCTTTCCTGTTTTTATCCCACCTCTGAGACCCAGATCCTACTATCCATGTTGTGGACACCAGGAACACCAATAACGAATTGCGCATGCGCGCTTAAAGCAGACCATGGTCAGCACCTCTCTGCGCATGCTCACAACTCGGCACGGCGCAATCAGTGAGATTGGAAGTGGACCCGGTCAACTTAGTGAGCTACGCAGAGAGCTTAAATAGACAGACACAAACGCACTTCCTTTGCAAAAGTACATCCCTTTGTATCCCTTCCTATACAGCAAGGTGCTTTTGTTCTGTTGTTTGTTCGCGTTTGTTGGTTTGTGACTTGTGTTTGATATATTTGTTGACTGTTTGGGCTAGTGTTTTGTATAATATATTTGATAGTGTTTTTTGGTGACTGTTTTTGAGACTTTTTTGTTGATAGATTTTGTTTGATTGTTTTGTTGCTTGATTTTTCCTGCTTGTTTTTGTGAGTGATTTTTGTTGATTGTTTGGGAGAGAGTTGTTGTATGAATATGACAATTTTTCTTTGGGGGAGAAACAAATTATTGCCCGGGCCCTTACCCAATATGGGCGTTTCCTGCACGGCCCGGAGAGTGCCAACACCACCCCGGCCAGGAAGAAGGAGATATTGCAGAACATCACCGACCAGGTCAATTCATTGGGGGTGGGGGAGACCAGGACACGCGAGGGGATCGCCAAGAAGATCAATTTTCTCCGCCGTCTGGTCCATGGGAAGCTGGGGCAGATGGCAGCACATGCCATGGGCACTGGAGGAGGCCCACCATGCCCTGTTAGGCTGACAGCGGAGGAGCGTGTGCGGTGGCCCAGACCTTTAATAGGCAGCAAGTGGAGGGCCTGCTTGGCTTTGAGTCCAGTCAGGAGGCCGTGAGGACAGGTAAGGTTTTTTTTTCTATCTGGTGTGAAGCATGTGTGGGGGGGGTGGGGAAGGGAATATGTGCCAAGTGTGTGGATCCTCCAACCTGTGAATGTTTTGTGTCATCCACAGATGTGCAGGAGGGTGCTGGTCCATCTGGCCTGACCGCACCATCCCCGGGACAACAGCCTGATGAGGACCCCCAGACAAGGCCGGAGTCCTCGGAGGAGCTTGAGGAGGAGGAGTTTGAGTTGGAGGGGTAGCCCCTCCCACATCTCCCCCAACAGAGCTCCCCTCCCAAGGGACTCCCCTTCTCCCCAGCCACAAGCATCATATGGAGGCAGGAAGTCGTCCCAGAAGACCAGGGGGGTGTCCGGGGTCCTGCCTGCAAATCTGAGAAGGAACCAGGCCCTTCAGACCCCCCATCTGGGACAGGTCAGCCAGACTTTGGGGCGGATGGAGGAGAGCCTGTCCTCCATAAAGGATACGCTTGGGGACCTGGACTGCCACTCCCGGGCTCTTACAAACTGCCTAAACGAACTTCAGACTACTACAGCAGACGTTGGGCATGATGTGAGGGCCCTCACCCAGGCTATCCAGGCCAATATGGCAACACTAAATGCTGGCCTGAACAGAATAGCCGTGGCCTTGGAGGGCAGGCCGCCAGGTGGGCAGAGACCAGGGGCTGCTCCTCCTTCCCCGGATTACCCCCCAATGAGTCCACCCTGAGGAGCCGGGGCCGTGGCCATGGGCGCCCCAGGCGTGGGTCACGCCAGCGGCATTCATTTTGTTTCCCCCTTTTTTGTTAGTTTTTGCTGGACTTGTTTGTTTTTTTTTGGAAATTTTTTTTTGGGTGCTGGTCATTTTTTTTTTTTTGGTTTTGCCTGATTTTTGAATGTGGGGGTGACATTCCTGCCGGAAAAGGGGTGTCACCCTCATTTGTGGTGGAGAAGGGTTCCCCAGGACCAGGGAGAAGTGATCCCCAGGTCCGTGTGAATGGTGTATGAATGTACAGTGACATAATTGGAGCCGTGGCGTGGCGTTGCTGCTCACAAGTCCTGCATGATGGGCTTGTGCCAATCCAATTTGATGAGGATGTGGTGTGTGTGATATAGGGACCACAGTGGTGTGCATGTATGCATTCTCATTGTGCCGTGATTAATGTGTGTGTTTAACGTGCAAAGATGCCTAATGTGAGCTGTCTCCTGGCTGCTCTTCCCTCAGAAGACGGGGTATCCTCGGTTAGGGGGGGGATTGTCTGGTTCGGGGGTCAGGTCATCACGTATGTCAATCTCCAGGCCCTTTCTCACTGCGAAGTTGTGCAGCATGCAACATGCCCTGATGATCTGACATACAAAGTTTGGGGAATACAACAGGGTACCCCCAGACTTATCCAGGCATCAGAAACGTGACTCCAGGAGGCCAAAGGTGCGCTCCACGACTGCACGGGTTTGGGCGTGTGCTTCATTGTATCTTTCCTCTCCTGGGGTTTGGGGGTTCCGGATAGGAGTCATGAGATGGGGTCCCAGTGCATATGCAGAGTCACCTGGAAGGAAAAAGACAGGAGGATGTTAGTAGTGCATGTGCCCCTTGTGATTTCTGCATCATGGGGGGGGGACAGTTATGCCTGACTCACATGTCACTCACCAACCAGCCAGCTATCCCCATACATGTTCTGTTCGAATTCCATTGGGATGGGGCTCTGATTGTATATGTAGCTGTCATTGCTGGATCCGGGGTGTTTGGCACGGACGTGCCATATGAGGCCTTGGGCATCGACTATCACCTGTACGTTGATGGAGTGCCAATGCTTCGGATTGCGGTATATGTGCTCTGTCTCATGGGGGGGGCTGGAGTGCCACATGTGTGCAATCAATGGCCCCCACGGTGCGTGGGAATCTGGCAATTCTGTAGAAATCTGTCATTGCCTTCAGCCGCAGGTCCTCAGTGGTGGGTTTGATAATTGGGTTGGCCATGCGTCTGAGGATTGCAGGGACAACCTGGTGCACACATCTGCTCATGGAGGATTGTGACATCCCAGCCACCACTCCACTTGTTCTTTGAAAAGAGCCACTGGCAAGGAAATGGATTGTTGCCAGGACCTTGACCAGTGGCTGCACTGCATGTGAGCGGTGTGTTGGGCTGGTGATGTCCTCCTGCAGGGTTGTGGTTAATTCCATGATGGCATGAGGGGTGAATCTGAAGATGCGATATACCTCAGAATCACTCATGCCAAAGATGTCTATGCGTGTGCGGTATATCCTCTCCTGTGCCCTCCTCCGTGCCCTCCTCCTTCTTTGCTCATCTAAAGTCAGTAGTATAGCTATGAGCATGGATGCCCCTGGCATGGTGGCATACAGTTTGTTGTCCTGCAAGTGTGGCTGCTCAGCTTGTCCCTAACAGTGTTGCTTTACCTGACATGTAGACGGATTGTCTAATTTTAAACCACTGCCTGCGCTGCAAGAACTTACTTTTGTGGATCGCCGTAATTCCCTCATTTGCATATTTGACTAGCAAATCAATGGTGTGTCAGTTTAGCGTGCACGGATGCGCCGGTCTATCGAAATTACGCTGGTCGAAAAAAATTAGATTTCATGCGTATATCGTTTTGGGGATGCGGCGCATCGATACACAGGCGCATATTTAGACTTACGCCGCGCATCTCCTGTAACGCCAGCGTAATGACTCTCTGAATCTGGCCCACTGTCTTTTTTCAAAATTGACGCTCTTTTTTTGTTTATAGCGCAAAAAATAAAAGGAGGAGGAGGAGTTTGAGTTGGAGGGGTAGCCCCTCCCACATCTCCCCCAACAGAGCTCCCCTCCCAAGGGACTCCCCTTCTCCCCAGCCACAAGCATCATATGGAGGCAGGAAGTCGTCCCAGAAGACCAGGGGGGTGGCCGGGGTCCTGCCTGCAAATCTGAGATTCATTGTATCTTTCCTCTCCTGGGGTTTGGGGGTTCCGGATAGGAGTCATGAGATGGGGTCCCAGTGCATATGCAGAGTCACCTGGAAGGAAAAAGACAGGAGGATGTTAGTAGTGCATGTGCCCCTTGTGATTTCTGCATCATGGGGGGGGGGGGACAGTTATGCCTGACTCCCATGTCACTCACCAACCAGCCAGCTGTCCCCATACATGTTCTGTTCGAATTCCATTGGGATGGGGCTCTGATTGTATATGTAGCTGTCATTGCTGGATCCGGGGTGTTTGGCACGGACGTGCCATATGAGGCCTTGGGCATCGACTATCACCTGTACGTTGATGGAGTGCCAATGCTTCGGATTGCGGTATATGTGCTCTGTCTCATGGGGGGGGGCTGAAGTGCCACATGTGTGCAATCAATGGCCCCCACGGTTCGTGGGAATCTGGCAATTCTGTCGAAATCTGTCATTGCCTTCAGCCGCAGGTCCTCAGTGGTGGGTTTGATAATTGGGTTGGCCATGCGTCTGAGGATTGCAGGGACAACCTGGTGCACACATCTGCTCATGGATGATTGTGACATCCCAGCCACCACTCCACTTGTTCTTTGAAAGGAGCCACTGGCAAGGAAATGGATTGTTGCCAGGACCTTGACCAGTGGCTGCACTGCATGTGAGCGGTGTGTTGGGCTGGTGATGTCCTCCTGCAGGGTTGTGGTTAATTCCATGATGGCATGAGGGGTGAATCTGAAGATGCCATATACCTCAGAATCACTCATGCCAAAGATGTCTATGCGTGTGCGGTATATCCTCTCCCGTGCCCTCCTCCGTGCCCTCCTCCGTGCCCTTCTCCTTCTTTGCTCATCTAAAGTCAGTAGTATAGCTATGAGCATGGATGCCCCTGGCATGGTGGCATACAGTTTGTTGTCCTGCAAGTGTGGCTGCTCAGCTTGTCCCTAACAGTGTTGCTTTACCTGACATGTAGACGGATTGTCTAATTTTAAACCACCGCCTGCGCTGCACCAACTTACTTTTGTGGATCGCCCTAACTCCCTCATTTGCATATTTGACTAGCAAATCAATGGTGTGTCAGTTTAGCGTGCACGGATGCGCCGGTCTATCGAAATTACGCCGGTCGAAAAAAATTAGATTTCATGCGTATATCGTTTTGGGGATGCGGCGCATCGATACGCAGGCGCATATTTAGACTTACGCCGCGCATCTCCTGTAACGCCAGCGTAATGACTCTCTGAATATGGCCCACTGTCTTTTTTCAAAATTGACGCTCTTTTTTTGTTTATAAGGGAAAAAATAAAACCGCACGGGCGATCAAATACCACCAAAAGAAAGCTCTATTTGTGGGGAAAACAAGGACGTTAATTTTGTTAGGTAGCCACGTCGCACGACCGCGCAATTGTCAGTTAAAGCGACGCAGTGCCGGAGGGGGTGTAGGTGCACAGTAGTCAAGTGGTTAATTGACAAAAAAGAACTGAGTATAGATTTTTACAAGTACAGTGTGTTGTTGCAAATGAAATTAGGACATGGAGTGCTTTTTCATCAAGTCTTGGGATCATACCCAGTGATGCAAACCAATACTCATCTGAAGTCTTGCTTTCAAATTGCAATTTAAAAGCTCAATTCATCAGCAAATACATAAGATCTTCCTTTAGTTCTTCATCATCTGACATTTTCTCCAAAAATTGCAGGAATACGGAATCATGATCCATTCTTCTAAAATCTTCAGGCCTCTAGCAGGAAATTATCCATCACATTTTACAAGTGAAACAATATACGTATATGAATTTATGAGTGAAATACAACGAATATGTCAGATGTTGCCTCATAGTAATTTTAAAGGCAATAATCTGACAATCAGTTAATTAATTTACTTATATATTCATTATGTTATACACTCCTTTTGATTAAATGAACAATGAGGATTCCATCTACACAACCACCTACTATCACTGCTCAAGGCACACTGGAAGCTCTGATGACTCATCACTAAAGCCAACCATATATGATTCTTTTTCTTTGTTTAACATTCAATGTCAATGGGTAATCCTCCCTCTGTGCTATTGTATTCTGCCGACAGAGCGCGTTCCCTGTCCGCAGAATACAATGATCAGTGTTGCCAGCTATAGCTAGCAGAACTGATTGTTCAGGAAAAACCCAACAGGCTGGTTGCACACGGGTGAGCTGGTAGATTGGATTGGATGGAGCCCATACATGGATGGAAATCCAACAGGTCCCTGCTGAACTGGTCAGTATTTGATCCATGTATGACCAGCTTAAGGGACACAAGACACTCGTTGTTGCACTGCAGTTTGGGAACCCCTGCTCTAAATTGAAGTTGCAGAGATGTCAGCTAAAAATGTAGGAGAAAAAAAGTATATGTTGCAGTTTGAAACACTCCTATACTATTTCTAAATCACTTTTTATTTATTATATGCAAGGGAAAACAGAAAAGCATTTTAATACATAGTAACATAAAGTATATAAAAAACACAACTTTGTTGAAAATGGTGCAGCGCTTATATGGGAACTGAATCACTCATAACATTAAATGTAATTGAACAATAATAAAGTCCATATAAAAATTCTTGTGGAGATCACTGGTTCGGACACCGCCACCAACACCCAAACACACTGCTTCTTACCAAAAGGAAGGTAAAAACTTGCAAGCAGCTCCTTTAGTCAGCAATCCTGGATGCCTCCCAAGATAGGATCCTCAGCAGCATGAGCATGATCAGGCCCTTAATCGACCTTGTTAGCGGAGAACCCAGCAACGAAAACACTTCATAGTGCAGACATCCAAAGAAGTAGTTTAATAAAGGATAAAGAAGTTCATACACTCACATTTATGTAGTAAATATCAAGCAGATAAAAAACGCAAGAAACGTCCAGCGCTTCTAACCATAAAGATGGCCGCTGTTTCCCAGTACGAGCGTTGCGTCACACGTTACAGTACCTATAGTTGACAATGAATGAATGAATGAATGAAAAACTTATATAGCGCAGCACATGCGAAGCAAATCGCCTCTGGGCGCTTGATGTTCCTGTCTCCTTTGAGATCAAAAGAGATGCGTCTTAATCTTTCTCCTGAAGACTAGATAGTTCTCCTCCAGCCGAATACTCGCTGGTAAGGCGTTCCATAGTCTGGGACCCTGGACAGCGAATCTCCTGTCTCCTTTGGACTTGAATCTGGCTTTTGGTATCTGAAGCCGATTTTGATTGGTGGATCGTAGAATACGATTGGGATTGTGAACTTGTAATTTTTCGCATAGATAATGGGGAGCATTCCCATGGATACATCTATGCGTTAGACAGAGAGCTTTAAAGGAGATTCTGTCTCTAACTGGAAGCCAGTGAAGGGATCTCAGTGAAGGTGAGATTGATTCCCAGGGTTTTTTCCCAGTCACAAGTCTGGCGGCCGTATTTTGAACGACTTGAAGACGAGCGATCTGGTACTTGGGGAGTCCGAGGTAAAGGGCATTTGCATAGTCCAGTCTGGAATTTACAATCGCTCCCACCACGACCGCTAAGTCTTTCTTGGGAATAAAAGGCGTGAGTCTGCGTAGTAGGCGCAGCAGATGGTGAGATCCGCTGACTACTGACCCTATTTGTGCGTTCATTGTCATGTCGGAGTCAAAGATGACCCCAAGACTTTTGACTTTGGCGCTAGGGGTGATAATTTTGCCCAGAATGGGCGGCGGGATCCAAGTTGGTGTCGATAGATTCCTACGCTTGGCGTGAAACAGAAGAAGTTCTGTTTTTGCTCCGTTGAGTTTGAGATAACTCTTTGTCATCCAGTCCTCTATCAGAGAGAGGCATGTCTCTAGATTGAGGTGGTGATCCTTTTTATTGCAAATGCGGAAGTACAGTTGCGTGTCATCTGCATAGGAGTGATATAGCAGTTTTTGGCTGCTGATGATTTCGAAAAGAGGACGCACATAGATGTTGAATAACATCGGCGACAGGGGAGATCCTTGAGGGACCCCGCACGATAATGTGCGTTGTTCAGAAGTGAAGGGTCCTAGCTTCACTATTTGCGATCTGTTTTCCAAAAAAGAGGAGAACCAGGATAGATCGCGTTCTGCGACTTTATCTACTTTAGCCAGCCGAGTCAGCAACAGCTTGTGATCTACTGTATCAAAGGCTGCGCTTAGGTCCAGCAGAAACAGAAGAGATGATTCTCCTTCGTCTGCGGCCTCGAGAACGTCGTCCCATATCTTAAGCAATGCAGTTTCCGTCCCGTGTCCGGGACGGAATCCTGATTGAAATGGGTCGAGTAAGTTGTGGGTGTCTAGATGCTGTTGCAGCTGCTGTACCACTGCTTTCTCCATTACCTTGGAGAGAGCATTTAGGCCTGTTATGGGGCGCCAGTTGAGTGGATCCTTAGGATCCAGGGTGGCTTTCTTCAGGATGGGTTGAATGAAGCCCTCCTTCAACTGGGAGGGCATTATGCCCTCCTTGAAGGATTGGTTGACAAGCTGCGTGACAGGAGGTGCCAAGATGTCGGCGCATTCCTTCAGCAGTTTAGTGGGGATAATATCATTTGGCGCAGTGCTGTTGCGCAGAGTGCCGATGATATTTTTAGTGGTCTGAAAGGAGATAGGTTCCAGCTTGAACTCACCTAACTGTGGTGACTTACTGCCGGTGCAGTGTAATCGACTCCGGGGGGGGCTGGAAGAGCGATTGTTTTGCTGAATGCCTTGCCGGATTGCCTCAATTTTGGTAATGAAGCAATCCGCTAACTCATCGCAAAATTCTTGTGAATCCAAGTTGGGGGCCACAAGACATCCTGGATTCATGGTCTGGGTGACCAGCTTGAAGAGTTCGCGGGGGCGATTTAGGGCACCGTTGATAGCCTTCCGAAAAGTAATTCTTCTTGGCTTCAAAGATTTGTTTGTAGTATTTTCTAGTTATTACCTTGTAGATCGAGAGGTTCTCATCTGAAGAGTTTCTTTTCCAGGCTGCCTCTGCCCTTCTGCGCTCTTGCTTCAGTAACGCCAGCTGGTTGTTGAACCAGCCGGAGTTATTTTTCCTGATCTGGGTCTTTCGTTTAGGCGCTATCAAGTCAGCTGACTGCAATAGTGCTGTGTTTATGGCCACCAATGTTACTTACGCTGTTTGGTGCGGCTGAATTGTATTTATTTTTTCCCCTAATGTGGCTTTGAAAAGCTCAGAGTGGAGCTTCTTCTGACATCTAGTCCAGTGTGTTGTCACTGGATTTGATGTTTTTGTTAAGGGGGGGAAATCGGAAATAATGAATTTAATTGCATGGTGATCTGTCCATGGCAATGGTTCATTTTCCAAGATTTTTATTTCCAGATCTTGTCTGAAAATAAGATCGAGCGTATGACCTGAAGCATGTGTGGGCCCACATACTAGTTGCTGAAGCCCTAATCCTTCTAGGTGGTCGATGCAGGCGTCAGCAATGGGGTCCTGCGGGGAGTTGGCCCAGAGATTGAAGTCCCCGAGCAGCAAAAGGTGTCTGCTATTCAGGGTGTAGGTGGAGACAAAATCCGTCAAGGATGGGAGCAGCTGCGACTTGGGGCCAGGTGGCCTATAGCAGAGTAGAATCTGGACGGTCTCCTGGCCGTTTACTTGCAGTTGGAGAGTAAGGGTTTCCATGAATGGAAGAGGGTTTTGGAGGCTTGGTTTTGTGATCGCAAGACGCGTCTTATGAATCACCGCCAATCCTCCTCCTCTTTGCCCTATTCTATTTTCCGTTATAATACGGTAGTTTTCTGGCACCAATTCTCCAAGAATGGTGTTACAGTCGGCTGTGAGCCAGCTCTCTGTGATAAAGAGGCAGTCTAAGTCATGTTGCAATAAGAAATCGTGAATTTCTAATCGGTGTTTTACTGCCAATCTAGTGTTAATCAAAGCACATGATATGTGCTTTGGCTGTGGTAACTGCCTGCGATTTTTTGAAGTCGATCGTCGCTCGATCCTCAAAAGTCGCAGATTTCCTAGGGTCTTTTTGGTAGCGGCCGACAGAATTGCGGCAAATCGCTCCAGATCCCAAATGTTCTCCGCCGAGTATTGCCGATTAACCATGGCAGGAGTGGGGGGGTGGATTCTCGAGGATAACCGAATCCTCAGATCCTGGCTTGGTCCAGAGGAAGGCAAAAAACCCTGACCACGCTGTGCCAATATGCTGTGGTAGGGAAAAAATTCCTTCCTGACCCCTAAATAGGCGATCGGGTTTTAGCCCTGGATCAAGTTATAAACGAATATGAGCAGGGGGAGATAGGGCTGGATGGAGCAAGCTGGCCACCAACCTGACAGCAGGATCCAGGCTGGGGGGGTACCAGGCTAAGGAGATCACTGTCTGTGCTGCCAGGGGGGCTGAGAAGGATGATCGGGGGCGAGGGGACTCTGCAAGGGTGAGTGAAAAGTAATAGTTGGAGGTGGGGAGCGGCACGCCGCTAGGCCGCGGATGAAGCCGCGGCCTTTCCTGAGTCGCGGCTGCCGCTGCAGTGATAGTGATGTGGAGAAGCAGTGATGATGATGTGGAGATGCTTCTGGGGTGAGGTGGGGGATTTCTGGCCTGTAGCAGCGTGTGGGGATCGGCGCGGCGGTAGGCCGCAAGTGAAGCCGCGGTCTTTCCTAGATCGCGGCACCCGCGATTCCCCACAGGCTGGCGCGGTTCTCGGGAAAAGCACCCGGGGGAGCAACCGCGGAGGGGAAGAAGGAGCAGGGGAGCAGGGGAGAGCCGTGGGGCATGGATGTTTGTGGCGGCTGTCCTCAAAAGGACGGCCGTCAATGGTCCCAGCAAGGCTCTTACCTGGAGTGAAGAGAATCCAGGGGAAGGCTGGATCACTGAACCGGAGGTAACCGGAGGTACCCAGGGAGAGGTAAATTGTAGATAGTGGCAGCCAAGACAGGGGAGACAGGGAGGTGGAAGCCCTGCTTGCCTGCGAGGCCTGGAGCCGCACAGTGGGAGGACCCTGCCTGGCTGAGCTATCCCTGAGAGAGAGACTCGTTGGAGAGCGTCCTTACTCTCTCAATACCTGACACTCAAATGGAGATCTTCTGTGTGAAATATATGTGTTTCAATTGATTGTAGTATGAATACAGATTTATCTTAAAGGTTCAACTTCAGGAAAAACAGCTTTGTACACAATGGCCTGCAACACAAGACAAAATACAACTTTAAGCGGCTTCCATGTTGAAATGTTGAAAAAGCATAGCAAACTATAAGAAACTATAAGAAACTTTCAGCGAATGTTAAGGCAAAAAAAAAATACACTATATTGTCAAAAGTATTGGGACACCTGCCTTTACACACATGGGGCCAGATTCTCAAGGGAATTACGAAGGTGTATGTACACATACACCAGCGTAATTCGAAATTTTGGCTGGCGTACAGTATCATTGTTTTCTATTCTGAAAACATGATACGCCGGTTCTAAGCTTGGATCCGACTGATGTAAGTCATTTACACCGTCGGATCCTAAATACAATACTACGCCGGCCGCTAGGTGGCGTTTAAGTCGATTTCACTGTTGAATATGCAAATGAGCCCATACGCCGATTCTCAAACGTTTTTGCGCTGCGGCGACATAGTTTACGTAGGTTGCGTACGCGTAAGGTTACCCCTGCTATATGAGGGGTAACCTTATGTCAGTCCGCCATATGCCATGTTAAGTATGGCCGTCGGGTTAGCGTCGGCTTTTTTCGTTGTGAAAAGGAACTATTAGAGACTCTGATTAATTATTAGTCTCCTCTCAATCTCAGGGAGGCTGGCATTATCTTACTGCAATCAAGAAAAAGGCAGGAGATGTCTTTAGTAGAGAGAAAGGAAATGGAATGGCTGCTGCATGGGCAGCCTCAGTTTTATTAAACAACACAGAGTGTTTATCATTGGTTAACATGATACAGATACACCCATTGCATTGATTGGTCAGTTCATACAGGCAAATGTCAGCTCCTGGGATCAGCTTTCTCTGTCTGGACAAAAATGCATTCCAAAGCTACGACAGGATGTGGGGGTGAAGAGAAGCGGTTTCATCTTACAACTGAGTTCATATCTTTCCTTCTCAAAGTCCTTCTCATGTGCAAACAGAAACATCAGTGGGGTCAGGATTAGAAATGAGCAACTTTAAAATACAGTCCTTTATACTTAAATGGTAACTTCTGGAACGTAATTTCATATTTTCAATGCTTTAAAACAATCTTATCCGGGAACATATACACTTAATTTCAAATAGATTTACAAGGCAATATCTGAGTTTTCATGTAAGGATAATAAAAGTGTTGATCATTCCCATACATACATAATAACTCAAGCAATAAAAAGGAAACAAAACAAATAAACAGTACATGGGATATGGGAAAAGGAAAACATTTCTGTGATTCTTAATAAATCAATTAGCTTCAACTTATCAAATATAGTATTTTAAAATAATTCCATCACAGTTGTTTACGTCGTTTACGTAACGCGTCGTGAATAGGGACATACGTTAATTACGTTCACGTCGCAACCTATGTATTTGCGGCGTATTACGGAGCATGCGCAGTGGCCTATGTTTAAGGCCTGCGCATGCGCAGTTCGTTCGGCATGGGGGCACGCTTAATTTAAATACAGCACGCCCCCTCCTTCACTATTTGAATTACGCGGCCTTACGACGCCGCATTTACGCTACGCCGCCGAAAATTACGGAGCAAGTGTTTTGAGAATACGGCACTTGCTCCAGTAATTTGCGAAGGCGTAGCGTAAATGCGATACGATACGCTACGCCGCCAGATACGCAATTTTTTAAGAATCTGGCCCATGAACTTTTGCATCCGTCTTAATCCGTAGCTATAACAGTTTCAATTCTTCTGGAAAGGCTGCCCACAAGGTTTAGGAGTGTGTCTATGTGAATGTTTGACCATTCTTCCATAAGCGCATTTGTGCTTCTCTCTAATTCATCCCAAAGGTGTTCTATCAGGTTGAGGATAGGACTGTGCAGGCCAGTCAAGTTCCTCCACCCCAAACTCACTCATCCATCTCTTTATGGACCTTGCTTTGTGCACTGGTCCAAATCATTTGGTGGAGGTGGATTATGGTGTGGGGTTGTTTTTCAGGTGTTGGGCTTGGCCCCTTAGTTGAAGGAAACTCTTAGGCCGCGTACACACGATCAAATCTATCTGCTGGAACCGGTCGGCCCGACCGTCCCAGCAGACAGATTCGACTGTGTGTACGGACGAGCCGACTGATTTGGCCACCCGACAGATTTCAAAGCATGCTTTGAAATCTGTCGGCTGGGAACCCGTCCGCCCGACATGTCTGCTGGTTAGTACGCTAACCAGCAGACATGTCTTCTCGCACACGCGCCAAATGGTTTCGACGCATGCGCGGAAGTGTTTTACTTCCTGGTGCGGTGACGTGGCGGCGTCAACGTCACCGCCACGTCACCGCGCGGTCTGGTGGCGGGGATTTTGGTTTGATCGTGTGTACACGATCAAACCAATATGTCCCCAGCAGACAGATTTGTTCAAATCGGTCGGCCCGACCG
This sequence comes from Rana kukunoris, assembly GCA_029574335.1. Classification (NCBI taxonomy): domain Eukaryota; kingdom Metazoa; phylum Chordata; class Amphibia; order Anura; family Ranidae; genus Rana; species Rana kukunoris. The sequence continues at coordinate 182,818,355 of CM056051.1, forward strand.
ATTTGAACAAATCTGTCTGCTCGTGTGTACGCGGCCTTAGGGTGTCAGCATATCAAGAAATATTGGACAATTTCAGGCTTACAACTTTGTGGGAACAGTTTTCGGATGGCCATTTCCTGTTCCAAAATGACTGTGCACCAATGCATAAAGCAATATTCATAAAGACATTGATGAGGGAATTTGGAGTAGGGGAACTTGACTGGCCTGCACAGAGTCAACCCAATAGAACACCTTTAGGATTAATTAGAGTGGAAACTCTAGAGTGGAAAGATGCAAAAGGGTGTGCCAACTTTATATTGAACCCTATTAAGACTGGGATGCTATTAAAGTTCATGTGCGTGTAAAGGCAAGTGTCTCAATACTTTTGACAATATAGTGTATATTGTGCAGCTGTAAATCTTCAAAGAATATGACCATGCAAGCAGAATACTATTGAGTAGCAATCTGCCTTGATAACATAGCTCAGTTTAAGCGATTATGGCATATTTGTGTAAAACTTTATCTATTTTGATGACTCTTAATTGATGCCATGGTAACCCCCTATTTAGGTCAGCTTACATTACCTGTGGGCTTTGGGAGCCATGTTGTTCCTTGGGGATCCTCCTCCTCTCCTCCTACTTCTTTAGCCCTCCTTTCCATTACCATCATCCTCCATTTCCTTTTTTTCCCCTCTTCATTTTCTCGTTCCTATCCATACCTTCTTTTCATTTTTTTTAGCCTGCTGTACAACATCTGACTTCCTTCTAGCCAGACAGTGAAAAATGTTTCTTCTTGCCTAACTTTTTATAGACTGGTGATGTCTGGATAAATCCTATTTATATTGTGTCCCCAGAAATCTAGAGACCTTGAGTCGCCCTTCATCCTGCTTTGGGGGCTCTAGTGACCCTCACTCACTGTTTGCAATCCAACTCCACTGTTTTTTATATATATTTTGTTATTTACTGTTGGCATTGAGCCCATGCTCCTGTCAGGGCCCCTTTATACACTTTATACACTTAAAGGGGTTGTAAAGGTAATTTTTTTTTCCCTAAATAGCTTCCTTTACCTTAGTGCAGTCCTCCTTCACTTACCTCATCCTTCGATTTTGCTTTTAAATGTCCTTATTTCTTCTGAGAAATCCTCACTTCCTGTTCTTCTGTCTGTAACTCCACACAGTAATGCAAGGCTTTCATTTAAAAGCAAAATCGAGAGTGGAGCTCCGACACCAGCAGGGAATTACCAGCTTCCAGCGTCCCATCTGTACATCTAACCGGCTCCACAGCACGGCGTTTCACCTCCTTAGTCGTGCAGCCTGCTATAGCGGCATGACAAAGAGCAAGAAAGGGGGGAATCGCCCCAAGAAACTCATGGAGGTCTTTCGCCACATCCACGCCGGCATCTGGGTCACGATCACAGCCTGCTCATCATGGGAAAACAACCAAAAAGAGCAGTCCCCCTAAATCCCCTGACTCTGCGCCAACCACACCATCATCTGGGAGCCCTGAGAAGTCCAGATTCCGGTCGGATGCGGCGGATGACGAGTTGAGCCAGATCCATATCTCAGGGGATGACACCAGGGAGGACAGCAGGGATCTGGGCTCCATTTCTGAGAGAGTGTCACATGTTGAAAATAAAATGGGGGAGTACGCAGTCACAATTCATGACTTAGTGCAGGGATCCTCAAACTACGGCCCTCCAGCTGTTGCGGAACTACAAGTCCCATGAGGCATTGTAAAACTCTGACATTCACAGACATGACTAGGGCATGATGGGAATTGTAGTTCCTGAACAGCTGGAGGGCCAAAGTTTGAGGACCCATGACTTAGTGGATGCTAATGACGGAAGGGATAAGAAAATTGAGGCACTTAATATCAAAATGGAGGACAGGAATAGGAGGAAAACATAAAAATACAGGGAATACCAGAATCCATTCAGCAGCATCCATTCCCAGCTATTTAAAGCACTCCTGCCTGACATATCGGAATTTGACTTTACGGTGGATAGAATACACCGTTTACCTAAACCCTCATTCCTTTCTGGAAATGTGCCTAGAGATGTTATTTTACGGCTTAATTTCTATCACACAAACGAGAAATTGATGGTGGTGGCTAGGCAAAATGACAAAATTCCAGCGCCATACAACAAACCTGCAATTATACGCCGACCTATCGCAATATACGCTGCAGAAGCGCAGGAACCTAAAGCAAGGAAAAGAGGCGCCTCTAAGTGTAGATGTTTTAAATAAATTAATAAATAAAAGAGTACAGGAAACTCACATTTTAGAGGTTAAAATTGGCATTTGTACATGTTTCTTTAAAGTGGTCATCAGTTCTGTCACTTGCGGTCCTTCTTCTGCTGGGCACTGTGCTGTGGAGCTGTCCTTCACCGCTGTAAGGCCTCGTACACATACTATCTATCTGTCTGCTGGGATTCCCGCCAGCAGACAGCGCGCTGACGTGTCGGTGACGTGGCAGTGACGTTGACGCCGCCACGTCACCGCACCAGGAAGTAAAACAATCATTTGGCGCGTGTGCGAGAAGACATGTCTGCTGGTTAGCATACTAACCAGCAGACATGTCGGGCGGACGGGTTCCCAGCCGACAGATTTCAAAGCATGCTTTGAAATCTGTCGGGTGGCCAAATCCGTCAGCTCGCCCGTACACACGGTCGAATCTGTTTGCTGGGACGGTCTAGCAGACCGTTTCCAGCAGACAGATTTGATCGTGTGTACGAGGCCTTAGGTGTTACGGCCGGTGGCGGTGGCGAAGATAGCTTGTAAGCCAGGCTGGTAGGGTGGAGATGTTGCAGCAGCAGGATGGAAGCGCAGGAACCTGAATACTCTAACAAAAGCCCTCAGGAACCACAAATTAAACTACAGGTGGGGATTTCCAATAAAGCTATTTGTTACCAAGGAGAGAGTGGAATATGTGATGGACTCAATGGCAAAGGGTTTGGCCCTACTTGACTCGTGGGGGATAATCCCAGATACACATCCACAAAATCACCAGCTCCTCCCCTAGCCAGGAATGGCGCACAGTCAACCAAAAAAATGCCTGCACTCATAAATAAAATGGATGAGGATCTGTCCTTAAGCATACCCCCTGCTAAAGTACATTTTTATTTTTGTTCTCTCTGTTTATTTTTTTCCTTGCCACACTCAAAGTTTGGTTTTACTTGTTTGGCTTATGGCCTATGTTAGTGTATGTTATTGTTTAGGGAATTATGACTTGTTTTTCTCATTAGTAGTGTTGCTCACGAATATTCGCATTGCGAATATTCGCTACGAATATTGCATATTCGAGTATTCGCGAATAACTCGAATATCGCGGCGAAGATTCGCTATTTCGAATATTCGTATTTTTCAAATTTCGCAATAAATTTCGCAATAAATTTCGCAATAAATTTCGCAATTTTTTTTTATATAAAATATAGAGAATATTCGTAAATATCGAATATTCGTGATATTTTATCCAAAAAAAAATTAGCGAAATTTCGCAATCATTTTCGCTTTCGCAATAGCGAAATTTCGCAATTTTTTTTTTTTTATAAAATATAGAGAATATTCGTAAATATCGAATATTCGTGATATTTTATCCAAAAAAAAATAGCGAAATTTCGCAATCATTTTCGCTTTCGCATATGCGAAATTTCGCAATTTTTTTTTTTTTTTATAAAATATAGCAATTATTCGTATTGCTATATATTTCGAAGAATATTCGCGAATATTCGTTAATATCGAATATTCGTGATATTTTATAATAAAAAAAAAAAAAATCGCGAAATTTCGCATTGGCGAAAATTTGCATTGGCGAAAATTCGCAAATATTTTTTTTTTTTTTTTTTTATAAAATATCACGAATATTCGATATTAACGAATATTCGCGAATATTCTTCGAAATATTCGCGAAATATCGCGAAATCGAATATGGCGTATTCCGCTCATCACTACTCATTAGTCAGAAGCCATAACGTGCGCACCAAGGACCCTGAGGACATCCGGCTGGAGGTCCTGGAGCACATGCAGCTCCACCAGACGCTGAAGACCATGCCACACTGGACACCCTACAAATCCCAAGTGAGTTCTGCTGTCCACACATCATTTAAAGACATTCTAAATACAAATGGCGATAACATTTCTGTCTATTAACGCTAAAGGGCTAAACCACCCAGCAAAAAGACTGTCACTATGAAAGGAGGCACTTCATCATCATAAATGCAACATACTATGTGTTCAAGAAACGCATTTCCACATCCAATTAACCCCCAAATGCTCTCACCCTAAATTTCCCCTACCTATTCAATGCTAAAGCTGACTCTAAAACAAAAGTGGAGATGATAGCTATAAAAGACTCAGTTGCTTTCAAGCTACACACAGTGATCACTGACCCTCAAGGTCTCATCTTGGTAATAGTCTGCGACATAAACTCTACTACATACACAGTAGCTAATGTGTATGCTCAAAACAAGGGCCAGACTGGTTTCTTTCGTAAGATTATGAAGAAGATCCAATCCATAAAGAAGGGGCAGGTGCTGCTGTGCGGAGACTTTAACATTACTCCTGACCCTTCCATTGACCTCCACGGAGGACACCTTCATCCCTCAAGGAGGCTCTAAGATCACATGACCTATTTGACTCCTGGAGATGCCTTAACGCTAGTGAAAGAGACTACTCTTTTTTTTCTACCAGTCATAGAATCTATAGCAGGATTGATCTATTTTTAGTGGATAAATGGTTGTTGTTTAACTTTAAAGATGCTAAGATCAATAATATCACTTGGTTGGACCATGCCCCGATCACTCTTTTAGTCCGAGACTCCTTCACCCATAACCCTACATACGTTTGGATGGAAAATCCTAGGTTGTTTCAGGATGGTCCGACCAAGGCTAGAATTCATGCCCAATTAAGTGAGTTTTTTTACAATAATCGTCAATCATTGTCCGATCCATATGTGGTGCGGAACGCCCACAAGGCATTTAGACAGGAGGTTCTGATTCAGCAAGAAGCAAGGAGTAGGAGGATAAGGCAGCAGCACATGAACCAATTGTTATCTAACTATCTATAACAAAACTTGAGAGGCAGAATATAGCTAGCCCATCCATATACACCACAACACAACTTATGCAACTTCGCACTGACTTAAGGTTGCTGTTTCTGGAGGACTTTGAAAAGGCTTCCAGAAGACTTAAGCTAGCATACTATACAAGTGGCAACAGGGCAGGGAAATTGTTAGCCAACAAGCTCAAAGGACATACACACAAAACACAAATCCCTTATATAATACATCCCATAACACAAACTAAACAGCATCACACACAAGCCATAGCAGATGGCTTCAGTCAATATAATGGTTCACTCTACAACCTTAAAAACGATTCTACTATACCACAACCAAACTCTACACACATTCAAACATTTCTACAAAAGGTTGATCTTCCAAAACTATTTCCTGAACAACACACAGTTTTGAATGCCCCTATATCAGATGTAGAAGTGAGAAAGATAATACAGAGCCTTCCCAATAATAAATCCCCTGGACCAGACAACTTCACAGGGAAATATTTAAAAACATTTCAGGATACACTGACCCCACACTTGGTCGACATTTTCAACTCGGCTGCTGCCTCGTCCTCTTTTCCTCCAGAGATGCTAAGGGCTATGATTATAGTGCTCCCGAAAGCAGAAAAGAACCAGACTCACCCCAGAATTTTAGACCTATTTCTTTACTAAATAACGACATCAAAATATACGGTAAACTATTGGCTACCAGACTGGTGGATATACTACCTTCGCTGATATGGACCAGTCGGGTTTCACCAAGGGGCGTCAGACGTCGGACGCTACTCGCCGACTGATCAATGTGATACATGTGGCTGGCGGGTGTGGAACGCCTTCTCTGCTTATAGCGTTGGACGCGGAGAAGGCATTTGATAGGATTCACTGGCAGTTTCTGTTGCAGGTGCTGAGCGGGTTTGGTTTCTCAGGTTCTATCTTTTCAGCGATAATGGCCTTGTACATACTTTCTTCAGCGCAGGTGTATGTTTCTGGTGCATTGTCCACACCGTTTGAAATTTCTAATGGGACAAGACAGGGGTGCCCCCTTTCCCCATTGATCTTCAATCCATTGATGGAGCCCTTGGCCTCCTATCTACGCTCACACCTCAATATATCTGGTATACGAGTGGGGAAAAACCAGCACATCATCAGTTTATTCACAGATGACATCATCCTGATGCTATCAAATCCCAAATCATGTCTACTAGGAATTCACAAGGCATTACAAACATTCAACACGGTATCATATTACAAGGTGAATGAAACAAAATCTCGTATACTAAACTTAGGTATCCCTAAATCGATGGAACACACACTTAGACAGCGATTCGCGTACACTAGGAAGTCAGATGGTATTAATTACCTAGGCATTTCCCTGACCCCTAAATCAGAAGACCTCTTAAAGGCCAATTACACTCCCTTCCTAGACTCACTCGGATCCCAATTATCTAAACTTGCGTTGTCGGAATTGTCATGGCTAAAAATATTGGCAGCTTTTAAGATGCAGCTGCTGCCAAAGTTACTGTACCTCTTTAAGACAGTACCAGTCACAATTCCTAACTCATGTTTTAAATCCATGCAATCATTACTAAATAAATACCTATGGCAAGGTAAAGGGGCCAGATGCGCATTTAGTAAACTTATTAAGCATAGAAAAGCGGGGGGAGTGGGTCATGTACACATACAGGACTATTAATTTGCTTCCATACTAGCACAACTGCAACATTGGTTCTCACCGCACTCTAATGCTTTGTGGAAAGAATTGGAACTGGTCCAAATCCCACACGGCAATTTGCAAGATTTCTTAATGGCAGCCCCCTATAATAAATCCCTGAGCACCAAATTAGCGCCTCCTATTCTGGCGTCGGTAAAAGCATGGATACACCTTCAGAAAAACATGGAAGAGGCCAGCAACACTCTTCACATGAAACTTCTCCTCACAGTGCTAAGGTTTCTGATCCCAGATATCGCCATCAATAAATGGGTGGAGGGGGGAATCACCTTCTAAGGCCATGTACACACGATCAGACCGGTCCGATGAAACTGGTCTGCAGACCAGTTTCATCAGACCAGTTCGATGGTGTGTACGGCCCATCGGTCCGTTGTCCGTCGGACCAAAGTTTTAAAACCTGCTTCAAAATCGGTTCGACGGACACCTGTCCGACGGACAGGTTTGATGGTTAGTACGCAAAAGCATCGGACCAAAAACCCGCGCATGCTCAGAATCAAGTCGACCCATGCTTGGAAGCATTGAATTTCATTTTTTCAGCACGACGTTGTGTTCTAGGTCACCGCGTTCTGGTCTGATCGGATTTTTGGTCTGATGGTGTGTACACACATCAGACCATCAGACCACTTCAGCCTGGTCTGATGAAAACGGTCCGTCAGACCAGTTTCATCAGACTGGTCTGATTGTGTGTACATGGCCTTAGAGGACATATTGGAAGGGAAACAAATTAAACCATTTAAACAACTACAACAAGAATACTAACTCCCACTTGCGTCACAATACGCCTACGTACAAATAGACCATCTACTTAAAAAGAATCCTCAAGTTCTCACGTTTTTGCCAGGGACACTATCGTGTTACTACCAAAATACCTCAAGTCCATCTAGAGGTATATCAATCATATACACGTGCTTACAGAACAAAATCATTTGCGACACAAAACAAACTATGATAGCTTGGGACAGGGACATTGGGGTAGAATACACGCCTTGTTTACTCCTCCACTAAATGCACCAACATTTGGGAAATGCACCAAAAGCTTACACTTAGGTTGTACCTTACCCCATACCGGATCTCCAAAATATACCCGGAGGCTTCTCCACTTTTCTGGAGAATATGCGGGGAGGTGGGTACACTATATCACACCTTATGGTCATGCTCCCAACTTGCCCGGTGATTGTGGGGGTCTGCGGGCGGGGGGCTTATCGGAATCTGGAAGATCCCTTTAACAAAGGGGACCCCCAGATCCTGGCACCCCCTATGTGAATTGGTAATGGGATACATTGTACCCCTACCATTTCACAAAGAAAGTGTAACAAATTGTAAAAAAAAAAAAACACAGACACCGTTGCGAAAGTCCTTTATTTAAAAAAAAAAGAAAAGATTCCAGCGGTGGTAATCCACTCTCGGTCTCCTGCGATGGGTGATCTTCTCTTCAGGGTCCAGCGATGAGATGATCTCCTCTTCATCCAGGTCCAGGATCCAACGATGAGATGTCCCCAGCGCAGCGTATCCTGTCTTCCCCGGAGACACCCCAAGAATGATGCAGCAGGAGCCAGTGACAGCTCTTTTGTAGCTGAGGGCGGGACCACACGCCACGTGACCCCATCTCCCTCTGACGCAAGGAGAAACCCAGGCTTTCCCAGTAACGTGTGGGTGACCCCGCCCTCTGATGCAACAAGAAACCTGCGTTACATCTGCATTTTTTTTTATTAATGACTTTTCTCTGTATTGCCGGGAGCTGACAATTCATTATAGCCGTAAATGGTTTTAACCACTTAACGACCGCTGCATGTACATATACATCGGCAGAATGGCACGGACAGGCACATGTACGTACCTGTACGTGCCTGCCTTTCCACGAGTCGGGGTCCGATCGGGATCCCACGGTACATGCGGCAGTCGGTAAGCCTCAAGGAACGATTCGGGATGAGGGGGCGGCTGTTCGTTTCTGGCCACCCCCTCGCGATCTCTCCCAGCCAATCTCCTTCCGCCGAAGGACTTCCTCTGCCTGTGTAATGTAAACACAGGCAGAGGAAGTGATGTCATCTCTCCTCTCGGCGGTATTTTCGTCCGGCGAGAGGAGAGAAGACATCACAAGTGAGTTGCACCTAACAGTAGACTGACACCAGTGACACATAGGCACACTTAACCCCCCCCAGTCACCCCCCGATCACCCCCCCAGCCCCCTGTCACAGTGTCACTGATTGCAGTGATCATTTATTTACTGATCACTGCATTTAGTGTCAGTGTGACAGTTAAAAGTTGCAGGGCAGTTAGTCTTAGGCCCCTTTAGTTTCAGGGTAGCCCCCTACCCCCCCTAATAAAGGTTTAACCCCTTGATCACCACCCTAGTTAACCCTTTCACCCCCTATTGCCAGTGTCACTAAGCGATCGTTTTTCTGATCGCTGTATTAGTGTCGCTAGTCATTTTTTGAGGTTTGCCGCCAGGTTTTTATAGCGTTAGGTATCCCCATAATTTTTTTAAACAAAGGTTTTAACCCCTTATTGCCCCTAGAGTTAACCCTTTCACACCCTATTGCCAGTGTCACTAAGCAATCGTTTTTCTGATTGCTGTATTAGTGTTGCTGGTGCCACTAGGTAGCTAGTTATTTTTTGAGTTTTACCGCCAGGTTTTTATAGCGTTAGGTACCCCCATACATTTTTTAAATAAAGGATTTAACCCCTGATTGCCCCTAGAGTTAACCCTTTCACCAGTAATCACCGTATAAGTGTCACTGGTGACGCTGGTTAGCCAGTTAGTTATTTTGTTATTTAGGTTCGCCGCCAGGTTTTTATAAAGCGTCAGGTACCCCCATATATTACCTAACAACGGTTTTAACCCCCTGATTGCCCCCTAGTTAACCCTTTTACCAGTGATCACTGTATAAGTGTTACGGTTGACGCTGGTTAGTTAGTTTGCTGTTTATAGCATCAGGGCACCAGCCGTATATAACCCAATGAAAGTTTAACCCCCTGATCGCCCGACGGGTGATATCAATTACATTTTTGCGTCGGTTAGGGTCTGCGTCAGCCTGCGTTGCCCCAGGTTAGTTACACCCACGCGCAAAGCATACACCCCCCCTTAGTGGTATAGTATCTGAACGGATTGATACCTGATCTTATCAGATCTATACTAGCGTACCCAGCAGTTTAGGGTACCTAAAAAACGCATTGTTAGCAGAATCAACCCAGATACCCACTAGCACCTGCGTTTTGCCCCTCCGCCCAGCCCAGGACAACCCACCCAAGTGCAGTATCGATCGATTACTGTCACTTACAAAACACAACACACATAACTGTAGCATTCACAGAGACAGGCCTGATTCCTGCGATCGCTAACAGTTTTTTTTAAGCGTTTTCTAAGTAAAAGATAAAAACACAAAAAAATATACAATAAAAAAAACAAAAATAGTTGTCGATTTATTGTTCTCTCCCTCTCTATTCTCTCTCTATTGTTCTGCTCTTTTTTTTACTGTATTCAATTCTGCAAAGTTTTATTGTTATTATGTTTTTTCATGCTTTCTTTTCAGGTATGCAATTTACTTTACTGTTTTCAGGTACGCCATTCAGCTGGACTTATTTATCTTGACAGCAACAGCGTTTGCTCCCACGATATATAAAGCCGTGATTCCAGTGCTGTAGGAGCATGGTGGTATTAGGGGCGGAGGAGCGATTTTGCTCCTAATGCCACGTACATACGGTTGACAATCCTACGGAGGCTTTCCCGTAGAAAAGTCTGACCGTGTGTATGCGGCATAACTTTTTTTGTGGGAGGATGCCCCCATGCTTCGGCATATATAAATGGTGCATGTATGCCCATCATTAGAAGTGGGTGGATGAAGGGAGGTATTCTAATGGTGGGCATACCCACCGATCAATCTTTTTTTTTCGTTCAGCCAACAGGCTGCATGAAAAAAAAAAAGATTACAATACATGTCCAACAAGAACCATCAACGTACTGGTATGTTGCTGGACTTTGAATGGTTATACCAGAATGATGCCTGTGGATTTAGGTATCATCTTGGTATCATTCTTTTCAGATAGCCGTCGGCTTTCATGTAAAAGCAGTCCTAGTGGCTAATTAGCCTCTAGACTGCTTTTACATTCAGTGGGAGGGAATGTCCCCCCCCCCCGAATATAAACAGCGCCATTGGGAAATTGAGAAAGCATTTTATTATACCGATCTTGATGTGGTCAGATGCTTTGAGGGCAGAGGAAAGATCTAGGGTCTAATAGACCCCATTTAAAAAAAAAGAGTACCTGTCACTAACTATTGCTATCATAAGGGATATTTACATTCCCTGTGATAACAATAAAAATGGTAAAAAAATAATAAAATGGAAGGAACAGTTTACAAATAAAATAAAAAAAGCGAAATAAATATAAAAAAAGCACCCCTGCCCCCCCCCCCTGCTCTTGCGCAAAGGCAAATGCAAGCATCGGTCTGGAGTCATATGTAAACAGCAATTGTACCATGCATGCGAGGTATCACTGTGAAGGGCAGATCAAGGGCAGTAATTTTAGCAGTAGACCTCCTCTGTAAATCTAATGTGGTAACCTGTAAAGACTTTTAGAGGCTTTAAAAAATGTTAGTAGTTTGTCGCCACTACGCGTTTGTGCGCAATTTTAAAGTATGTCGTGTTTGGTATCCATGTACTCGGCCTAAGATCATCTTTTTTATTTCATCAATAATTTGGGCAATACAGGGAGCGCAAAATTATTAGGCAAATGAGTATTTTGACCACATCATCCTCTTTATGCATGTTGTCTTACTCCAAGCTGTATAGGCTCGAAAGCCTACTACCAATTAAGCATATTAGGTGATGTGCATCTCTGTAATGAGAAGGGGTGTGGTCTAATGACATCAACACCCTATATCAGGTGTGCATAATTATTAGGCAACTTACTTTCCTTTGGCAAAATGGGTCAAAAGAAGGACTTGACAGGTTCAGAAAAGTCAAAAATAGTGAGATATCTTGCAGAGGGATGCAGCACTCTTAAAATTGTAAAGCTTCTGAAGCGTGATCATCGAACAATCATGCGTTTCAGTCAAAATAGTCAACAGGGTCGCAAGAAGCGTGTGGAAAAACCAAGGCGCAAAATAACTGGCCATGAACTGAGAAAAGTCAAGCGTGCAGCTGCCAAGATGCCACTTGCCACCAGTTTGGCCATATTTCAGAGCTGCAACATCACTGGAGTGCCCAAAAGCACAAGGTGTGCAATACTCAGAGACATGGCCAAGGTAAGAAAGGCTGAAAGACGACCACTACTGAACAAGACACACAAGCTGAATAGTCAAGACTGGGCCAAGAAATATCTCAAGAATGATTTTTCTAAGGTTTTATGGACTGATGAAATGAGAGTGAGTCTTGATGGGCCAGATGGATGGGCCCGTGGCTGGATTGGTAAAGGGCAGAGAGCTCCAGTCCGACTCAGACGCCAGCAAGGTGGAGGTGGAGTACTGGTTTGGGCTGGTATCATCAAAGATGAGCTTGTGGGGCCTTTTCGGGTTGAGGATGGAGTCAAGCTCAACTCCCAGTCCTACTGCCAGTTTCTGGAAGACACCTTCTTCAAGCAGTGGCACAGGAAGAAGTCTGCATCCTTCATGAAAAACATGATTTTCATGCAGGACAATGCTCCATCACACGCATCCAAGTACTCCACAGCGTGGCTGGCAAGAAAGGGTATAAAAGAAGAAAAACTAATGACATGGCCTCCTTGTTCACCTGATCTGAACCCCATTGAGAACCTGTGGTCCATCATCAAATGTGAGATTTACAAGGAGGAAAAACAGTACACCTCTCTGAACAGTGTCTGGGAGGCTGTGGTTGCTGCTGCACGCAATGTTGATGGTGAACAGATCAAAACACTGACAGAATCCATGGATGGCAGGCTTTTGAGTGTCCTTGCAAAGAAAGGTGGCTATATTGGTCACTGATTTGTTTTTGTTTTGTTTTTGAATGTCAGAAATGTATATTTGTGAATGTTGAGATGTTATATTGGTTTCACTGGTAAAAATTAATAATTGAAATGGGTATGTATTTGTTTTTTGTTAAGTTGCCTAATAATTATGCACAGTAATAGTCACCTGCACACACAGATATCCCCCTAAAATAGCTAAAACTAAAAACAAACTAAAAACTACTTCCAAAAATATTCAGCTTTGATATTAATGAGTTTTTTGGGTTCATTGAGAACATGGTTGTTGTTCAATAATAAAATTAATCCTCAAAAATACAACTTGCCTAATAATTCTGCACTCCCTGTATAGTGTGTTTTAGTGCTTTAAAATAAAAAAAAATAAAAGTTTTTTTCCCCCCAAAAATGCGTTTGAAAAATTGTTGCGCAGTTACTGTGTGGAAAAAAAATGCAACACCCACCATTTTAATCTGTAGGGCCTTTGCTTTAAAAAAAAAGAAATAATATTTGTGGGTTCAACTTAACTATCTTGCAAAAAAAAATATATGTTTCTATGTAAACAAACAGGGCCAGATTCTCTAAGAAATTCGCTGGCGTAGCGTAAGCCATTTACACTACACCGCCGCATCGTACTAGAGCAAGTGCCGTATTCTCTAACCATTTGCTCCGTAGTTTGCGTTGGCGTAGCGAAAATGGCCCAGCGTAAGCCCGCGTAATTCAAATGGGGCGACTTGTATTTAAATTAAGCGCGCCCCCGCGTCGAACGAACTGCGCATGCGCCGGCCGGGGAAAAAGCCCAGTGCGCATGCTCCAGCTCACGTCAGAAAGCGTCGTTAAAACCGACGTCAAAACGACGTGATCGTCACTACGCAATGCCCCTATTCGCGAACGAGTTAGTAAAACGACGTAATCGACGGAAAAAGCCGACCCTGACCCGACGCCATACTTAACATGGCATCCGACGGCACCCGACGGCATCCGACGGTACTTCGTAAGGTTACTCCTCATAGAAGCAGGGGTAACCTTACACGGACGAAAACGACGTACGCGACGACGGGGCGGCGTAAAAGCGATCGGGAATCGGCGTACTAGCCTCATTTGCATATGCAAATGAGAAAACAACGTAAAGGCCACCTAGTGGCCGGAGTTGTCATTACAACTACGATCCGCAAGTGTAATGGTATTACACTTGTCGGATGTTGAAGCGTATCTATGCCAAAGTGATGCTAAGCATCACTCGCATAGATACGAGGCAAAAAAAAAGGCAATACGACGGGGTATCTGAGATACTTCGTCGTAGCGCCGCTGAGAATCTGGCCCATAGTGTCAGAAAGGGCTTTGTTTTCAAATGGTTAGAAGAGTGTGTGATGTATGACATGAGCTTCTAAATGTTGTGCATAAAATGCCAGGACAATTCAAACCCCCCCAAATGACCCCATTTTGGAAAGTAGACACCCCAAGCTATTTGCTGAGAGGCATATCGAGTCCATGGAATATTTTATATTTTGACACAAGTTGCGGGAAAAATAAATATATATATATTTTTTTTTGCGCAAAGTTATCAATAAATGATATATTGCTCAAACATGCCATGGGCATATGTGGAATTACACAACAAAATACATTCTGCTGCTTCTCCTGAGTACAGGGATACCACATGTGTGAGACTTTTTGGGAGCCTAGCCGTGTACGGGACCCCAAAAACCAATCACCGCCTTCAAGCTTTCTAAGGGTGTAAATTTTTGATTTCACTCCTCACTCCTCACTACCTATCACAGTTTTGGAGGCCTGTGTTACACGGCCGGAAAAGACAGCTGAAGTCTTTTCCTTCTTCTTACAAGATAGAAGTACCCCTCCCCAAGTTAAGGAGTCAGTATTCAGATTCAGTTTGAATGATGCAGGATAAACTCCAATAAAAATTCAGCAGCACAGGAAGAAAAAAAGATTCCTCATAGTGTAATATATCCAAAGATTAATTGGCATTTATTAAAAAAAATCTATTCAGAAAAAACATCACAGCAAGTAGCAATCCACTTCAAAATAGTTCCTCACAGCAAGTCACTTCACCAAAAAAAACGGGATCATTCGGAACAGGGGAAGAGGAAAAAGGGGGGTAAAAACCGCCACACAAAAAAAAATATATAAATATATATATACAGCCAAGGAATGAATCAAGAGGGCTGGAGTATATGATTATGATGGCATTAGGAACAGCTCCACCCAAAGCGTTTCCCCACAACTGGCTTCAACTGGGAACGGAGATTGACTTCCCACGCCCACACATCACACTTAAATACTTCCTGGGCGTGCGTGACACCGGAAGTGAGATTTTTCAGTCCCACCCCTGGGTTCACCATTGGAAAAACTTAAGATTACAACAAATTATACGAAAAAAACGTTCATTACAATACAGATAAATATATGCAGCAAAAATAAGGGGTTATTTTGATGGTAAACCCAAAAAAAGAAAATTAGTATAAACTTTTTCCAACTTATCTCCGCTTAAAATTAGGACAATTATAAAGGATAAGTACAGTACCAACTATTCAAGATGGATGTGACCTAAGGTAAAGGTAAAATTCCATATTAATAAAAATACATGAAAGGTTAAAAAATGACTGATTTAAAAAATAAAAAAATAAAATAAAAATAAAAATATCAGAAGGCAGAATAAGGACTTGGTAACTATTATCTATGTAACAGTTAACATCCCACTCAACATTTAAGCCAAAGGGTCGATAACACTGGAGGTCATATATCCATCGGGTTTCACATCGGGATATATGTCTAACCAAATTATCTCCCCTCCAATGTGGAGTGTATTTCTCAATGGCCAGTACTTTAAGTAGGGAGGGATCCTTGTTATGGTGCAAAAGAAAATGTTTTGAAACGCTATGTTCAGTAAAACCTTTGAAGATATTTCCTAGGTGTTCCTAGCTGTTCTCCTATTCTAATATTTAATTTTTTAATTTTTACCTACAGGTAAGCCTATAATAAGGCTTACCTGTAGGAAAGGAAAAGATCTCCTAAACCTGTACGGTTTAGGGGATAGTCCCCTCGCAATGCGCCGCTGATTGCAGCGGCACATGCGCAGGGGGGATTCTCGGCTAAAGGACTGGCAATTGCTGGACCTTGATGAATTGAAAATTCCCGCGCGCATGCGCGCGAGTGACGACATTGCCGCTCCAGCCAATCACAGCGCTGGAACGGCGATACCCGGAAGAAACGCCAGGCAAGATGACATCTCGCTCGGCATGGACCATGTAAGTTCCTCTCACCTTGTTCCGAGGTAAGTATTTCATAATGAGCTAATATGCGGTTGCATATTAGCTCATTATGGCTTTTGCCTTGCAGGAGTAAAAAAAATAAAATTGTATATGCGGGTCAACATATTGTAGCCCACAAGGGCAAATGAGAAGATAGATTACTTCTTTTGTGTCACAAGTGATGAACTCCTTAATTTTATAGGATCTAGATGTCACGTATGAACTGAAAGTGGATGTCCTTAAAGTCTCCGAATTTTTACACACTTTAAATCTTTTACATGGAAGAAAAACTTTTAAGTTGCCAAACATGCTAATTTTGGGGGGTATATCAATAGCACTGGGTGCCAATCTATCCTTCAAGGTGGCACTTCTTCTATAGATGACGTTAGGTCTGGTGGGTAAATTGGAGGGGAGATAATTTGGTTAGACATATATCCCGACGTGAAACCTGATGGATATATGACCTCCAGTGTTATTGACCCTTTGGCTTAAATGTGGAGTGGGATGTTAACTGTTACATAGATAATAGTTAACAAGTCCTTATTCTGCCTTCTGATATTTTTATTTTTTATTATATTTTTTTATTTTTTAAATCAGTCATTTTTTAACCTTTCATGTATTTTTATTAATATGAAATTTTACCTTTACCTTAGGTCACATCCATCTTGAATAGTTGGTACTGTACTTATCCTTTATAGTTGTCCTAATTTTAACCACTTAAGACCCGGACACTTACGCTGCTAAATGACCCAAGGTGTTTTTACAATTCGGCGCTGCGTCGCTTTAACAGACAATTGCGCGGTCGTGCGACGTGGCTCCCAAACAAAATTTGCGTCCTTTTCTTCCCACAAATAGAGCTTTCTTTCGGTGGTATTTGATCGCCTCTGCGATTTTTATTTTTTGCGCTATAAACTAAAATAGAGCGACAATTTTGAAAAAAATCACTATTTTTTTACTATTTGTTATAAAAAAAATCAAATAAACTAAATTTTAGTAAAACATTTAGGCCACAATTTATTTAGCCACATGTCTTTAGTAAAAAAAAAAAATCGTAATAAAAAAAATAGCTACCTAGCGGGAACAGCGACACTAATACAGCGATCAGAAAAATGATCGCTTAGTGACGCTGGCAATAGGGAGTGAAAGGGTTAACTAGGGCGGTGATCAGGGGGTTAAAACTTTATTAGGGGGGTGGGGGGGCTATCCTGAACCTAACACTAACTGTTTTTTACAGTGCCTGTCACACTGACACTAAATGCAGTGATTAAATCACTGCATTCAGTAACACTGTGACAGGGGGGTGGGGGGGGCGATCACAAGGGGTTAATATGCCTATGTGAGTGTGTGTCAGTGTTGTGTTGGTGCACACTTACTTGGCATGTCTTCTCTCATCAGCAGCGCTGGGAAACAGCGTTGCGATGAGAGATTACATCATTTCCTCCTTCCTGTGTAAACACAGGAGGAGGAAGTGACAGGCTGGGAGCGCGCTCCCATTGGCTGGGAGCGATCGCGGGGGGGGCGGAAAACACGGACATCCGCCCGCTCGTCGGCGATCGCTCCCAGAGCCAGGGGGACCGCCGCACGCCGCGGAGGGGGTCCCGATGGGACCCCCGAACCGCACTAAGGCGAGGACGTAAATTTACGCCCTTGTGCCTGTACGAGCCATGTTGTGGACGTACATAGGCGTGCGGGGGTCCTTAACTGGTTAAGCAGAGATAAATTGGAAAAAGTTTATACTAATTTTATTTTTTGGGTTTACAAATGAATGAATGAATGAATGAATGAATGAAAAACTTATATAGCGCTGCACATGCAAACTGAATCGCCTCTGGGCGCTCATTGTTTCTGTCTCTCTGGTCATCAAAAGAGCAGAGTTTTTATCTGTCTTCTGAAGCTCAGGTGGTTTTCCTCCAACTGAATGCTGGTTGGTAAAGCGTTCCATAGTCTGGGACCTTGGAAAGCAAACCTTCTTTCTCCTTTGGACTTGTATCTGGCTTTGGGTATCTTGACCAGATTTTGGTCGGTGGATCGCAGAATGCGATTGGGATTGTGGGCTTCTATCTTTTCGCATAGATATTGCGGAGCCTTCCCATGGATGCACTTATGAGTTAGACAGAGTATTTTAAAAGCAAGGCTTTTACTGGCAGCCAGTGAAGGGTTCTCAACGAAGGTGAAATTGATTCACAGGGTTTTTTCCCAGTCACAAGTCTGACGGCTGTATTCTGAACGACTTGCAGATGAGCGATTTGGTACTTAGGGAGTCCGAGGTAAAGGGCATTTGCATAGTCCAGTCTGGAGTTCACAATTGTTCCCACCACAACTGCTACGTCTTCTTTGGGGATAAAAGGAATAAGTCTATGTAGTAGGTGCAGCAGATGGTGAGATCCACTCACTACTGACCCTATTTGTGCGTCCATTGTCATGTAGGTGTCAAAGATGACTCCGAGACTTTTGACTTTGGAGCTAGGGGGGATGATCTGGCCTAGAATGGGCGGTGGTGTCCAAGTAGTTGCCAGTTAACTCTTGCGACTGGAGTGAAACAGAAGGAGTTCTGTTTTGGAGCTGTTGAGTTTAAGATAACTCTTCGTCATCCAGTTTTCTACCAAAGAGAGACAATTCTCTAAACTGAGATGATGATCCTTTTTATTGCAGATGCGAAAATACAGTTGCGTGTCATCTGCATATGAGTGATAAAGTAGTTGTTGGCTACTGATGATTTCAAAGAGGGGGCGAAGATAGATGTTGAAGAGCACCGGTGACAGGGGGGATCCTTGTGGGAATCCGTATGACACCGTGCGTTTTTCAGAAGTAAAGGTCCTAATTTCACTGTTTGTGATCGGTTGTCCAAAAAAGAGGAGAACCATGATAGATCACCTTCTGCAACTCTGGCTACTTCAGCCAGTTGAGTCAGTAATAGTTTGTGGTCTACTGTTTCAAAGGCTGCGCTTAGGTCCAGTAGAACCAGGAGACAAGATTCTCCTTCGTCTGCAGCCTCAAGTGCGTCGTCCCATATTTTGAGCAATGCTGTTTCCGTCCCGTGTCTGGGACAGAAACCGGATTGAAATGGATCAAGTAGATTATGGGTATCCAGATGCCGTTGCAGCTGTTGTACCACTGCTTTCTCCATTATCTTTGAAAGAACGGTCAGGCCTGTTATGGGACGGCGGTGAGTTGGGTCTTTGGGGTCTAGGGTGGGTTTCTTCAAGATGGACCATCAAAATAACCCCTTATCTTTGCTGCATATATTTATCTGAATTGTAATGAACAATTTTTTCATATAATTTATTGTAATCTTAAGTTTTTCCATGGTGACCCCGTGGGTGGGAATGAAAAATCTCACTTCCGGTGTCATGCACGCCCAGGAAGTATTTAAGTGTGATGTGTTGGCGTGGGAAGTCAGTCTCCGTTCCCAGTTGAAGCCAGTTGTGGGGAAACGCTTTGGGTGGAGCTATTCCTAACGCCATCATACTCATATACTCCAGCCCTCTTGGTTCATTCCTTGGCTGTATATATTTATTTATATATTTTTTGTGGTGGTTTTTACCCCCCTTTTCCTCTTCCCCTGTTCCGAATGATCCCGTTTTTTTGGTGAAGTGACTTGCTGTGAGGAACTATTTTGAAGTGGATTGCTACTTGCTGTGATGTTTTTTTCTGAATAGATTTTTTTAATAAATGCCAATTAATCTTTGGATATATTACACTATGAGGAATCTTTTTTTATTCCTTTGCTGCTGAATTGTTATTGGAATTTATCCTGCATCATTCAAACTGAATCTGAATACTGACTCCTGTGTTACACGGCCGGAAAAGACATGACCTCCTTAAAACCGGGGTCCAACAATTCGGTAAGAGTCAGTATTTGCATTTCTTCGGTTGAAAATAAAATTCAAGTTTATTTCAAGATGTCGGGTTGAAGTTTGCAGCAGCGTATGAACTATTGTTTGGAAGTATCCTGCTGTCAGGAAACCTTTTTGGGACTGTGTTATTTGAATATCCAATACTCATTTTATACACTCAGGCCCAGATTCAGAGAGAATTGGATTCTCGTAGCGTATCAGAAATACACTACGCCGCCGTTTTTTACCTGGCTCTACGTGGAATCCAGGTAGATTTTGTCCAGTAAACGATGGCGGCGTAGTGTATTTCTCCCGTCGCAATCCATCTACACGAGTAGGGGGCGTGAAGGATTTAAAATAGGCGCGTTCCCGCGGCGATCGAACTGCGCATGCTCCGTTCGCAAATTTCCCGCCGTGCATTGCGCGAAATCACGTCGTTACGTCATTCGTTGTTTGAGTAGCGTCGTTTACGGACATTTCTATTCCCGAACGAGTTACGCAAAGAAAAAAAAAATTAAATTTGACGCGGGAACGACGGCCATACTTAACATGGGCTACGCACCGTTAGACCAGCAAAAAGCTGGTCTAACAGTACGTAAAAAAAAACAGACGTAAGCGATTGCGAAGACCGCTCGTATCTTCGTGGATCGCCGTAAAAACACATTTGCATATCCCGACGCATGAAAACGACGCGAACTCCTCCCAGCGGCCGCAAAAATATCGCAGCGTAGATCCGAAGGCTTACGAAGACGTAAGCCTCTCGGATCGAAGCCCGAAGCCGCCGTATCATGGTTTGAGGATTCAAACTAGTGATACGGCGCGCAAAATTTGAAATTACTCCTGTCTAACACCAATTAGACAGGCGTAATTGCTTTATGAATCTGGGCCCCAGTGTGTGGGTTCAAGTTATATATTTTTGTTATCATTGATAACAATATTTTTTTTACTTGGCACAGAGTGCACATTGACACACTATTTTTTCTTTAATTTAACCTTGTATGGTTTTGACATATGTTCATTGCACAAATTTTTGTATGCATTTTTGATGTTTTGGGGTTGCGCACTTATTTCTTTTGTATGTACGTTAATTACTTTAGTCTGCTCAGTGTATCACAGGCTGCTGTTCTGATTTTTTCCACCTGCACGGTAGAGAGTTCTAGAATCACAGTGGGAGGACAGACAAAAGAGCAGTCTGAATATTAATGGCGACCCAGGAAATATTTGGAGTGGTGGGACCAGTGGGTAGCTGGAGAGCCCATAAATAGTCTGAGGCCTGGAGCAGGAGTGAATTTGGTCCTGGGTTCAGTCCTGCAGGAGAAGTCCCCTGCTTATGGGCCTCTGCCCCTTGGGCGAGTCTGCTGGAATGCTGTTTGAGAATTATCAAGTTCCTGGCTGCAGCATAGATGGGGGGACTATTTCAAGCCTGGTCTGAAAACCAATTTGGGGGAGAGTGTCCAGCTGGCCTGTGGTGTTGTGGGTTTTGTTTCTCCCTCACTTAAGAGTGCCTGGTGAATATTGGAAGGAGACAGCCAATGATCCTATGGCACTGTGAGTACTTACACAGACTCGGAGTCTTAGTGACTGTCTGGAGCTCTCTGTTCTTCAAAAAGTCACTAGGCATTATTCAGCCAGTGGTGATTTTCTTGGGTACGCTATCTCATTTACCTGTTATACTTGTGTTTCAGTGAAAGATCAGTGGAAAGAGAAGTGTCCTTAGCTAGTTTAGCATTTTTTTTACTTTGAGGTTTCTTTGGAGGATGTTGCGCTAAACCTTTTAAGTGTTTTGGCATTTTCTTTTAATATGCTATTAAGTCTTTACAGGAAAAACATTAATAGATATACCAGTACCTTAACTGCAGTATGATATTTCGAGAATGAGCTGGTTATCTTTTGCAACCTAATAAGGTTACTGGTTACAACACTGAATTCAAGAGGCAGACAGCTGGTACACTGCCCATTCACTGAAGCCACCATTATTAAAGATATATTTATCTGATTATATCTATATCTATATATATTGATCAAAACTAAATCCAACTTTGCAAGAACAGTGAATTATCAAAATTTGCTGTGGAAGAGTTGACTCTCAATAGACATATTTCTCAATTGATACTAATTAAAATACTATATGTTTTAACATAATTGTATACTGTCTAGCTTTATTAATATCTACTCATATATCTACTGATATACTTCACTATTTCAGATTGCGAGAGCTTATGACTATTGACAATGTCAATTTTTATCTCATTACTCATCATTGCTTGTAGTGAGTGCTAATAGTATGTTTCCATAGAATTTGTGTGTGCTCTAATGTAAATTCTGACATTGCTAGTGTCTGTCACTAAACTGCCTCATTCAGTTTATGTCAAGTTGATATATTGCAATGAAAAACAACTGTCATCTGGATTTTAAATACATCTTAAATAGTATATTTCAGTCTTATCACATTTTGCCTATGAATTGCAAAATAAATAATATCATTATGCAGAAAACCAAAATATGTCTTCTATTTAAATTATTGACGAATAATTAATTGACATTTTTTCCATCAAATATATTTTAGACAGCAGGTAAGCAGAAGAAACTCTGGTATGGATCATCTTCCTATAAAAGAATTACAAACGTGTTAATATTTAATCTCTTTTTTATGCTTTAAGCTATTTTTCTATCCATAAAATTTTACTGAAAGAAGTCAGTTTATAAACTTGGATAATTATGATCACATTATTATGATTCCCGTGGATCCTACCTGGACCTAGTATTTCCCATCACTAGAAAGTTTTCTTCTGTGCATCATTGTTTTTAGTCAACAGTGACCAGTTATTGGATATACATAGTGTAGTTGTAGTTTAGTCACCAGAAAAAAAAAAAAAAAAGATGGCGGTTCAACTGCTTATGTCGACCAAACTTAAGTGTGCGGTCACACTGTTGGGTGTGAGCGCATTCACATGGGGGCGGGGGGGGGGGTTGTGGCATGTTTGTGAAGTCACCCACTTCTGATCAGGATTACCATCACTAGAGTCACTTTTTGGACAGTAATACGTAATACCTCAATTTGCACTTTTGTCTCGAATTGATGAAAACTGGGTGAAAAAAATCAATGTTTCCATATGGGAGCCGTCTTAACTGGTCCGACACAAGTCAGTCGACTTTGAAAATGCTCCCTGTACCACTTTGGTCCGACTTTGATCCTACTTCAGCTCATTGAATATCACTAAAGTCGGATCAAAGCCGGATCGCTGTCTTGCCTGATCCGACTTTGGCATGCGATTTGTGCTCTAATAACTTTGAGGGGGAACTTTACATAAAAATAAATAAATAAAAAAAACAGAATGGGTTCCCCCATAAGGAAAACCCTCTATGCTGTAAAATCGGCATGGGGATCACCCCAAAGCAGGGCCATCATCAGAGGGGTACAGCCATCACAACTGTAAGGGGGCCCGAGGGGCCCGCCCGGGCCAGATGAAAGCAGGGCGGGTGAAGGGGAGCTGTGCGGTGCAGTACAGAATCAATCTCACAGTGTGTGCTCTCTGTGTCATTGAGCTCAGACCTTGAGCAACCTCTGGCTACTATGTGCATGTGCTTTCCTCATGTGATCTGTACTATGCTTTTCAGCAACATGTCAGCTTTGTGAAAACAAACTGGGATCAGGTATGTAGACCTTCTTTATAAGTAGGGACTGTAAGTGAAAGGGAGGGGGCTGTTTGTGTACAGGGAGGGGCCAGAACCTTGCGTGTTTACAGATTTGTGCATGTGAGGGGCTGCCATATATATACAAGTGTGTGTGGGGGGGCTGAAATATATACAGATGTGTGGAGGCTGACATATATACAGGTGTGAGGGGGGCTGATGTATACAGGTGTGTGTGAGGGCCTGACATATATACAGGTGTGGGGGCACTAACATATATACAGGTGTGTGTGGGGGGCTGACATACAGAATATACAGGTATGTGGGGATGATATATATACAGGTGTGAGGGGGCTGATATATACAGGTGGGGGGTGGGGCTGATATATATACAGATTTGTGGGGGGTGCTGATATATATATATACAGGTGGGGAGGCTGTTATATATACAGGTGTGTGGGGGGCTGATATATATACAGGTGTGTGGGGGCTGACATATATACCGGTGTGAGGGGGCTGATATATACAGGTGGGGGTGTGGGAGTGGGGCTGACATATATACAGGTGTATGGGGGCTGACATATATACAGGTGTGAGGGGGTCTGACATATACAGGTGTTAGTGGGGCTGACATATATAAAGGTGTGTGGGGGCACTTACATATATACATATGTGAAGGGGGCTAACATATATACAGGATTGAGGAGGGGCTGAGTGCATACAGGTGAGGTGGCCAGTGTGCGGATTCGGTAGGATGGCCCGTGGCCAAGCCCTGGGGAATGTTGGTGGTCAGGCTCAGGGGGGCCAGGCCTAAAGCTGTGTATGGGGCCCAACAATTTATGATGGCTGCCCTTCCCCAAAGTCCATACCAGACCCTTATCTGAGCACGCAGCCCGGCCGGTCAGGAAAGGGGGTGTGGATGAGCGAGTGCCTCCTCCCAAACCGTACCAGGCCACATGCCCTCAACATGGGGGGCGGGTGCTCCCCATATTGATGAGTACATGGGCCTGTTCTCGACAACCCTGGCCGCTGGTTGTCGGGGTCTGCTAGTGGGGGCTTATCAGAATCTGGGAGCTCCTTTTAACAAGGGGGCCCCCAGACTCCGGCCCCCAACCCTATGTGAATGAGTATGGTGTACCCCTACCCATTCACCTGGAAAAAAAGTGTCAAAAATTAAACACACTACACATGTTTTTAAAGTAATTTATTAGGCAGCTTCGGGGGGTCTCTTCCAACTTCTTCTCCCCTCTCCGACTGTTCTCTTGCTTGTCCCCACCCCCTTTCCTGACTGCCGAGCTGCATGCTCGGGTGAGTGTCTGGTATGGACTCTGGGGTGTTTTTTCGGCGTAGGGGGTTCCCCTTAAAATTCATACCAGACTGAAGGGCATAGTATGCTCTTAGAGAGGGAAACCATGTTTTTTTTTTTATTTAGTGTGGAGTTCTTCCTGTAGATTCATACCAGACACAGTGCCTGGTATTGTTGGTAGTAGAAATGCCGTGCATAAGCATCAGTCTTTACTTTGATTTTGTAAATAAAATTATAAATGGTTTTGTATGTACCTCCTAAACTCTCTGTTCGACTTGAACATTGTCTGTTCGTACGTTCGACGAAATTCGAACAAAAGCGGTCATTCACGCCAAATTCCAGTGACGCACAACGGCCCATAATTCACTGCAGCATTGGGCACTGATGATTGGCCAAGCATGCTGTATGTCCCGCATGCTTGGCCAATCACAGCGCGCAAAAAACGAAGAGCCATAATTGGCCAAAGCCTGGGTGGCTTTGGCCAATTATGGCTCAGGGCTTTAGCACACGCCCCACACTATATAAGGCCGCCTGCTGGGCTGCCTCGTGTAGTGTGTTCCGGCTTGTTAATGAGAGCAGTCAGAGAGACAGAGAGATTGGGCCAGATTCAGAGAGCCATTACGCCTGTCTAACTGGTGTTAGACAGGAGTACTTTCAAATTACGCGCGCCGTATCACTAGTTTGAATCCTCAAACCATGATACGGCGGCGTTGGGCTTCGATCTGACAGGCTTACGTCTTCGTACGCCTTCGGATCTACGCTGCGATCTTATTGCGGCCGCTGGGTGGAGTTTGCGACGTTTTCAGCGTCGGGGTATGCAAATTAGCTTTTTCCGGCGATCCACGAAGTTACGAGCGTCGTTCGCAATCGCGTACGTAATTTTTTCGCTACGTAAAGTTAAACCAGCTATTAGCTGGTCTAACGTTACGCGCCCCATGTTAAGTATGGACGTCGTTCCCGCGTCGACTTTCAATTTTTATTTTTATTTTTGCGTAAGTCGTCCGGGAATAGGAATGTCCGTAAACGACGCTACTCAAAAAAAAAATGACGTTATACCAACTACTGACCGATTCAAATACCTGTAGATATCCCAATGGTTTAAAAAGGAACCCAAGATCCTTACATTTCTACCGGTAAAGATAGTCCATTTCTATCAAAGACCCTCTGGTGAACGCAGAGGTATGTCAGTCCTTTACAAGGGGCTCCAGGAAAAGGACATCCTGGTCAAATCCCATAACATCTTGGCATGGGAGAGGGACCTAGGAGTAGAATATACAATTAAACAATGGGAGAGTGCAATTAAAATCCAGTTGGCTTCCACCAGAAGCACCAACTTGATAGAAACGCAACAAAAGTTGCTTCTCCGATGGTATGTTACCCCCCCACCGCCTGGCTGGAATCTTCACAGGCGCCTCGCCAGGATGCTGGAGGGGATGCGGGGAGAGAGGGACGCTGATCCATATAATGTGGGGGTGCCCAAAAATTAAACCTATGTGGTTACGGGTGGGGGACTTGTTAACTACATTGTTGCCCACCTGCCCTACACTGGGACCTGGTCTGGCTGTCCTGTCTGTGGGGCTGGACTTACCGCCCGCCTCCCACAGGACAGTGGTGTCCCACATCCTTATGGCCTCAAGGTTAGTTGTTCTCAGACATTGGAAGGACATTGCTCCTCCTACTTTCGTAGAAATCATATCCACTGTACAAACTCACAGTACCTATGAACTCTTACACGCATCGGCAACAGACAGGCATAAAAGGGTGGTAGCACTATGGAAACCTTGGCGGGACTGGTATCTCGGTTGATGACTTTCATTATTGACTACAGGAGACAATCGGCTTGATGAGAAGGGAGCATTAATTAACTGTTAATTCTGTTCAGTTGCATTTACACAGTTTCTGTTTCTACTATTATTTCTTATAATTTCTCTTTAGTTTCTTTCTTTTCTTTTTTCTTCTACTTTTACCTCCCTTTGCTACTACTACCTCTTGTTTATCCCACCGATATACCTTGGGTGGAATTTAAGATATGCCACTAGGGCAGACCTTATACAGTGGTCGAGATGCGAGGGGACACGGTGCATTGTATTTAGACCTGACTAAGGCTGGCTACCACGACCGTATAGAGAGAACGTGGGGGGCTGGCTATAGCTACTTTCTAGGAGGAGACATGTACTGCTTTCCCAACAGTGTGCTTGCTATACTTTTTGAGATTCTTGAACCCTGCAACAAGTATATTGTGACTAAATGCACTGTCTATTACGTGCCCTGCTGTCCGACACCATCCACTGTATATGTCTGGTGCTTTGTTATCACATCTTTACACTTGTATGTTGAAAATTTCAATAAAAATCATTGAACATAAAAAAAAAAATGACGTAACGACGTGATTTCGCGCAATGCACGGCGGGAAATTTCTGAACGGAGCATGCGCAGTTCGATCGCCGCGGAGATGCGCTTAATTTAAATGCCTCACGCCCCCTAATCGCGTAGTTTGATTCCGCCGGGAGAAATACACTACGCCGCCGTACCTTACGGGCTAAAATCTCTCTGAATTCCTCCTAGAGCCAGGTAAAGTACGGCGGCGTAGAGTATTTCTGATACTCTGCGGGAATCTAATTCTTTCTGAATCTGGCCCATTGTCTTTTTTGATAGCTAGATAGAGCAGGCAAGCAGGCTAGTCAGTTTAGCTTAATTTAAAGTGTGTAGAGGATATATATACATCCCTAGGAGTTGTACATATATTTATACACTGTATAGCTTAGATAGATCAGTTCTTCCTATTTTACTGGCAGGAAGGTGATTGTGCTATTTAACCACTTCAGCCCCGGAAGGATTTACCCCCTTCCTGACCAGAGCACTTTTTGTGATTCGGCACTGCGTCGCTTTAACTGACAATTGCGCGGTCGTGCGATGTGGCTCCCAAACAAAATTGGCATCCTTTTTTTCCCACAAATAGAGCTTTCTTTTGGTGGTATTTGATCATCTCTGCGGTTTTGATTTTTTGCGCTATAAACAAAAATAGAGCCACTATTTTGAAAAAAATGCAATATTTTTTACATTTTGCTATAATAAATATCCCCAAAAAATATCTAAAAAAACGTTTTTTTTCCTCAGTTTAGGCCGATACTTATTCTTCTACATATTTTTCGTAAAAAAAAATCGCAATTAGCGTTTATTGATTGGTTTGCGCAAAATTTATAGCGTTTACAAAAAAGGGGGTAGTTTTATGGCATTTTTATTAATATTTTTTTTTTACTAGTAATGGCCGCGATCAGCGTTTTTTTTCAGCACCGAGACATTATGGCGGACACATCGGACAATTTTGACACATTTTTGGGACCATTGGCATTTTTATAGCGATCAATTTCAGCATGTACAATTCCCATTACCCCTTTTCTTTTTGTTCTATTCAATCCAGGATATATTTTGACTGATTTACGCTACTCTAGACTTATGGTTTAATATGGTTCAGGGGGACACACACTCCTTTGCATGCTCAAATAAGAGTCTTGGTTGAGTTTTTTTGGACACTCTATGGGCCAGATTCAGATAGCCCGGTTTAAAATTACGCGGGTGTAACGTAGCTCTGATACGCTACGCCGCCATAAATTAGCGAGGCAAATGCTGTATTCGCCAAGCTAAGTTACGGCGGCGTAATGGGGTGTTTTATGGCAATGTGTTGTGACCCCACGTTTTTTACGTTTTTTTTAAACTGCGCATGTGCCGACCGTGGAAGTATCCCAGTGTGCATGCTCCAAATTATTTTTATTAATATATGTTTTTTACTAGTAATGGCGGCAATCAGCGTTTTTTTTCAGCACCGAGACATTATGGCGGACACATCGGACAATTTTGACACATTTAGCGATCAATGCTATAAAAATGCATTGGATTACTATAAAAATGCAATTGGCAGTAAAGGGGTTAACACTAGGGGGCAGGGAAGGGGTTAAGTGTGTTCCTGGTGTGTTCTAACTGTATGGGGGGTGGCCTTACTAGGGGGAATCACAGATCTTCTGTCCATACAGAACATATATGAACAGGAGATCAGCGTTTCCCCCGCTGACAGGACCGGGAGCTATGTGTTTACACACAAAGCTCCCGGTCCCCACTCTGTAACGAACGAGCGCGTGTGCCCGGCCCCCTAGCGGCCGCAAAAGATAGGACGTAGAGCTACGTGCTCTCGCCTAGCAGTGCCACCGTCCCGCCGTATAACTGCGGTGGGCGGTCGGCAAGCAGTTAAAGACGTTATCACAGGTATAGACACCCAGCAGGTACAATATTTAAAGGAATTTTTCTTTTTCTTTATTTAAGCATCAATAAAATCACTGCTCCTGGAGCAGTGATTTTAACCACTTGCTTACTGGGTACAAATACCCCCTTCCTGCCCAGGCGAAATTTCAGCTTTCAGCACTGCGTCGCTTTAAATTAAAATTGCGCGGTCGTGCGATGTGCCTTACAAACAAAATTGACGTCCTTTTTTTCCCCCACAAATAGAGCTTTCTTTTGGTGGTATTTGATCACCTCTGCGTTTTTTTTTTTTTTTTGCGCTATAAACAAAAAAGAGCGACAATTTTGAAAAAAAAACACCGAATATTTTTTACTTTTTGCTATAATAAAAATCCAATTTTTAAAAAAAAATATATATTTTTTTCTCAGTTTAGGCCGATACGTATTCTACATATTTTTGGTAAAAAAAACAATCGCAATAAGCGTATAGTAATTGGTTTGCGCAAAGGTTAGTGGCTAGGAAATAAGGGATAGAATTCTGACAATTTTTTTTTGTTTTACTAGTAATACGGCGATCTGCAAATTTTGTCAGGACTGCGATATTGCGGTGGACACATCGGACACTTTTGACACATTTTTGGGACCATTCACATTTATACAGCGATCAGTGCTATAAAAACGCACTAATTACTGTATAAATGTGACTGGCAGTGAAGGGGTTAACACTAGGGGGTGAGGAAGGGGTTAAATGTATTGCCTGGGTGTGTTCTAACTGTGTGGGGGGAGGGGGGTGACTGGGGGAGGTGACCGATGCTGTCTCCCTATGTACAAGAGAAACAGCATCTGTCTCCTCTCACTGACAGGACGTGGAGCTCTGTGTTTACACACAGAGCTCCACGTCCCTGCTCTAAATCTGCCGATCAGCGGGTACCTGGCGGACATCGCGACCGCCAGGCACGCGCATCGGCATCGCGGGGACGCGCCGGGTGCGCGCGCGCCCCCCAGTGTCTGGAGAAAACGATGCCGTCAATTGACGGCAGCTTGGAAATTCAGATCCCCTAAGCTGCCATCAATTGACGATGAGCGGGGCCGCAAGTGGTTAATGATGCTTAACTTAAAAAAAAAAATGAAAAATTCCATTAAATATTGTACCTGCTGGGTGTCTATAGTTTGCCTGTGAAAACGTCTTTGAGAACCCGGGTCTTGCCCGAGGGAACATGTATCAATGAAAAAAAAAGTTTAAAAAACGATAATTTATTCAGGAGTCCTGCTCCTGAAAAAACGACTGTTTTTTAAGCTTTTTTTCCATTGATACATGTTCCCTGGGGCAAGACCCGGGTTCTCAAAGACATTTTCCAACAATAACTTGAATATTGGTCTTTAAAATGAGCGTTTTTGAATGTCTGTAATATTACTGAGCTGAACGTACCTGGGTTTAGTTTAAGGCAAAAGTTTGGATGCTGAATCCATATCCATTGGAGTCAAGTGGAGCCAAATGTTAAATGTCCTGGGGAACATATGACAAAGTAAAAACGAATATAACCTACTACAGAATAACTCACATTTACAAAGAAATTTAAATTGTATTTAAATTGTGAGAAAATGACTGCTTCAGCTGCTTTACCATCCCTTCATCTAAACCAGACCCTTAACCTAGATGGGGTTATGGTATAGATGTAAATTAGGGATACCACAAATAAAGGCATGGGTTACCCCCATGATTTATATCAAGCCCTTCAGGTCTAAGTATGATCAAAGGTGCAGGTTCTGCCGGTGCTGTCACTTGCCAAATTTGGTCATCGGGATTGGATGCTGTCAGCGGGTTTTCTTTTTCGGAAGTCAGTGGACATCATTCATCTTGGCTGAAATTAATCTGTATCACTGGACAACGTGATTAATGGTGATTTTTTTTTTAATTAAAGGACTTATTAAAACTCAATGCATGTTTTATTTGCTATTTTATTTATTGTTTTTCATTGATCAGGGGTACTATTTACCCCTTACTCATTCACATAGGGTGAAGCCAATGTCTGGGTGCCCTCCATTCACAGACCCCTACAAGCACCAGACCAAGGTTGTGGAGAAAAACATGAAAAAAAGAGAAAGGTTCCCCAGATGGGCTTTTAGGCAGCAAAGTAACAAGTAGAGGTATAGTAAAGGTTGTATAAAGCAATGTTTATTGCACAATTTCCAAATATTCACATGGGTCAGAGATCATAGAGACAAATGACAAACGGTCAACATTCCTGTATAACATGTACATAGGTAGTATATATATATATATAAGAGGTTGTAACAGTGAGCCCCGACGCGTTTCGACCAATTCGGTCTCTTCAGGGGGCAAATGTTCTAAAGAATAAAAATAATAATAATAATAATATTGATAAACATTCAGAATGAGTAAAATAACATAACACATACCAGCATAAAAACAGTAAAATGTCATAATGATGTAGTTACCACTGAGACAGGAAATGAGTAGCGTGAGGAACCGCTGTAAGATCCAGGGGGGCCCTGGGCTGCCCCCGCCCTCCCATTGGTGGAGGGGCCTACCCTGGAGAACCTAAAGGAAGCCACACGAAAGAATGCCCCCCCGGGGGAGTGACGGAGGGGCAGCCACCTGCAGAAGAACACCCAATGGGCCCATAATTAATAAACATATTTGTTATAGTAGAAGTACATTGGTATGTAAATCAATTGCTGGAATAGCAGACAGTCAAGTGCGTAGGCACATAAAATTAAATATGTTGAAATAATATAGTAGTACATGGGCTGGGGGCGAATGCCACTGGTAAGCATAGCTATGAGAAGTCATAGCATGCTAAGGGGTCCTATGAGATTAGGGGTATTGGAAGTAATAATTAAATGTAGTAATGCTGAAGTATGCAGTGAATACAGTGAAGAGTGTACGCTATAGGGGTGAGTGGTTGCCATATAGGGACAAAAACAGTAATGAGGTGGGTGTGTGAAATAATAAAGAATAGGAGGTGAAGTGAGAAAACAAAAAAATGGAAAATTAAAATATATGGTGAAAAATTATATAAGTGTATAATGGGAGTGAAAAAGTGGACGAATAAGTCTCCAAGGGAAATAGGAGATAGTAGTGTGAATATGGTGAAGAGTGAAAAAGTGCAGAAATGCATAGTTGGAGGGATATTTACCTGAGGGAATCAGAGATTGGATGTTTGTAAGCCAGACTGCAGTATGCATTCTAGGAAAGGACCCAATATGTAGGAACAGAGATGCAGTAGCATCCAATCTGACCTAAGTGTAACCTAGTGGTTGCTAAATGAGCTAGCCTTATGTATGCCCCTAGGTGGGTGTGGTGATCATTAGATCACATGCAGGTGGGCAGTCTTCCTCCGCTCCCATTGGGGAGGCTTCCTTTAGGTTCTCCAGGGTAGGCCCCTCCACCAATGGGAGGGCGGGGGCAGCCCAGGGCCCCCCTGGATCTTACAGCGGTTCCTCACGCTACTCATTTCCTGTCTCAGTGGTAACTACATCATTATGACATTTTACTGTTTTTATGCTGGTATGTGTTATGTTATTTTACTCATTCTGAATGTTTATCAATATTATTATTATTATTATTTTTATTTTTTAGAACATTTGCCCCCTGAAGAGACCGAATTGGTCGAAACGCGTCGGGGCTCACTGTTACAACCTCTTATATATATATATATACTACCTATGTACATGTTATACAGGAATGTTGACCGTTTGTCATTTGTCTCTATGATCTCTGACCCATGTGAATATTTGGAAATTGTGCAATAAACATTGCTTTATACAACCTTTACTATACCTCTACTTGTTACTTTGCTGCCTAAAAGCCCATCTGGGGAACCTTTCTCTTTTTTTCTTGCAAATCCAGGGCGAGTAGCCTAATTATGCTCTCTATATGTGTCTCTCTTTTTCTGTATAAACCATTGGGGGCTAAAACCCCCCGCCTCCCCACGACACATGGAGATTGACACTAAATGCGTATTGCTTCATGTTTGGCCTAACCTCCACATGCTCAACCCTTGACCCACATTTCTGGTGTAATATGCATCAGTTCTGTATCGAGGCTTTCAGAGGGTCGAATTCACCCTCTGTATTTTTGGGGGGACTGTACCCCTAAATCCCCCCTCCTCGCATACTTCGGAAGTAACTGTAACACAGACTTCCATTTTCCAGCATGTTCTAACACTGTAATCTACAATATGTCCCAACAATTGACATTTTATACATTTTGGGGTTATAGCCATGATATCAATATGCCTTTATGTGTAAATATTACCTTTTTGCTACGCTTGTATAGTATGTATAATTTTCCCTCTGTTTTCGTTTTTTAGAGTCTTAGCATTTGGATGACCTCTGTCACATGTTCATATGATGCAGTGTGATCGCATGCATTTCTGGGCGGGGAATGATCTGGCCTGCCTGCCCTCTTGAGGGTGGGGCCATGCCTTTGGCGACCTTCCGGTTTTTGGGAAGGGAGGGGGGACACAATCCGTCCCCCCCCTCACACTGCTCTTGGGGCCCTGGAGCTTTGTCTCCTGACGCCCCTTGAGCTTCACCCAGCCGGCGGCGTTCCTTGGATCCTCCCCGATCCGCCCGTGACGCGCATGCGCGCGCTCGGGCGTGCACGCGGCGTCATGACGTCGCGCCTTTTGTCGGAGAGGACGACTCTGTCGGGGCTGTTTAGCCCTCCCAGGACACCGAGGGAGCCACACGTGGGCCGCCAATACGTCGGCCCTAAGCCTCCCCAATGGGAGCGGAGGAAGACTGCCCACCTGCATGTGATCTAATGATCACCACACCCACCTAGGGGCATACATAAGGCTAGCTCATTTAGCAACCACTAGGTTACACTTAGGTCAGATTGGATGCTACTGCATCTCTGTTCCTACATATTGGGTCCTTTCCTAGAATGCATACTGCAGTCTGGCTTACAAACATCCAATCTCTGATTCCCTCAGGTAAATATCCCTCCAACTATGCATTTCTGCACTTTTTTACTCTTCACCATATTCACACTACTATCTCCTATTTCCCTTGGAGACTTATTCGTCCACTTTTTCACTCCCATTATACACTTATATAATTTTTCACCATATATTTTAATTTTCCATTTTTTTGTTTTCTCACTTCACCTCCTATTCTTTATTATTTCACACACCCACCTCATTACTGTTTTTGTCCCTATATGGCAACCACTCACCCCTATAGCGTACACTCTTCACTGTATTCACTGCATACTTCAGCATTACTACATTTAATTATTACTTCCAATACCCCTAATCTCATAGGACCCCTTAGCATGCTATGACTTCTCATAGCTATGCTTACCAGTGGCATTCGCCCCCAGCCCATGTACTACTATATTATTTCAACATATTTAATTTTATGTGCCTACGCACTTGACTGTCTGCTATTCCAGCAATTGATTTACATACCAATGTACTTCTACTATAACAAATATGTTTATTAATTATGGGCCCATTGGGTGTTCTTCTGCAGGTGGCTGCCCCTCCGTCACTCCCCCGGGGGGGCATTCTTTCGTGTGGCTTCCTTTAGGTTCTCCAGGGTAGGCCCCTCCACCAATGGGAGGGCGGGGGCAGCCCAGGGCCCCCCTGGATCTTACAGCGGTTCCTCACGCTACTCATTTCCTGTCTCAGTGGTAACTACATCATTATGACATTTTACTGTTTTTATGCTGGTATGTGTTATGTTATTTTACTCATTCTGAATGTTTATCAATATTATTATTATTATTATTTTTATTCTTTAGAACATTTGCCCCCTGAAGAGACCGAATTGGTCGAAACGCGTCGGGGCTCACTGTTACAACCTCTTATATATATATATATACTACCTATGTACATGTTATACAGGAATGTTGACCGTTTGTCATTTGTCTCTATGATCTCTGACCCATGTGAATATTTGGAAATTGTGCAATAAACATTGCTTTATACAACCTTTACTATACCTCTGCTTGTTACTTTGCTGCCTAAAAGCCCATCTGGGGAACCTTTCTCTTTTTTTCTTGCAAATCCAGGGCGAGTAGCCTAATTATGCTCTCTATATGTGTCTCTCTTTTTCTGTATAAACCATTGGGGGCTAAAACCCCCCGCCTCCCCACGACACATGGAGATTGACACTAAATGCGTATTGCTTCATGTTTGGCCTAACCTCCACATGCTCAACCCTTGACCCACATTTCTGGTGTAATATGCATCAGTTCTGTATCGAGGCTTTCAGAGGGTCGAATTCACCCTCTGTATTTTTGGGGGGACTGTACCCCTAAATCCCCCCTCCTCGCATACTTCGGAAGTAACTGTAACACAGACTTCCATTTTCCAGCATGTTCTAACACTGTAATCTACAATATGTCCCAACAATTGACATTTTATACATTTTGGGGTTATAGCCATGATATCAATATGCCTTTATGTGTAAATATTACCTTTTTGCTACGCTTGTATAGTATGTATAATTTTCCCTCTGTTTTCGTTTTTTAGAGTCTTAGCATTTGGATGACCTCTGTCACATGTTCATATGATGCAGTGTGATCGCATGCATTTCTGGGCGGGGAATGATCTGGCCTGCCTGCCCTCTTGAGGGTGGGGCCATGCCTTTGGCGACCTTCCGGTTTTTGGGAAGGGAGGGGGGACACAATCCGTCCCCCCCCTCACACTGCTCTTGGGGCCCTGGAGCTTTGTCTCCTGACGCCCCTTGAGCTTCACCCAGCCGGCGGCGTTCCTTGGATCCTCCCCGATCCGCCCGTGACGCGCATGCGCGCGCTCGGGCGTGCACGCGGCGTCATGACGTCGCGCCTTTTGTCGGAGAGGACGACTCTGTCGGGGCTGTTTAGCCCTCCCAGGACACCGAGGGAGCCACACGTGGGCCGCCAATACGTCGGCCCTAAGCCTCCCCAATGGGAGCGGAGGAAGACTGCCCACCTGCATGTGATCTAATGATCACCACACCCACCTAGGGGCATACATAAGGCTAGCTCATTTAGCAACCACTAGGTTACACTTAGGTCAGATTGGATGCTACTGCATCTCTGTTCCTACATATTGGGTCCTTTCCTAGAATGCATACTGCAGTCTGGCTTACAAACATCCAATCTCTGATTCCCTCAGGTAAATATCCCTCCAACTATGCATTTCTGCACTTTTTCACTCTTCACCATATTCACACTACTATCTCCTATTTCCCTTGGAGACTTATTCGTCCACTTTTTCACTCCCATTATACACTTATATAATTTTTCACCATATATTTTAATTTTCCATTTTGTTTGTTTTCTCACTTTACCTCCTATTCTTTATTATTTCACACACCCACCTCATTACTGTTTTTGTCCCTATATGGCAACCACTCACCCCTATAGCGTACACTCTTCACTGTATTCACTGCATACTTCAGCATTACTACATTTAATTATTACTTCCAATACCCCTAATCTCATAGGACCCCTTAGCATGCTATGACTTCTCATAGCTATGCTTACCAGTGGCATTCGCCCCCAGCCCATGTACTACTATATTATTTCAACATATTTAATTTTATGTGCCTACGCACTTGACTGTCTGCTATTCCAGCAATTGATTTACATACCAATGTACTTCTACTATAACAAATATGTTTATTAATTATGGGCCCATTGGGTGTTCTTCTGCAGGTGGCTGCCCCTCCGTCACTCCCCCGGGGGGGCATTCTTTCGTGTGGCTTCCTTTAGGTTCTCCAGGGTAGGCCCCTCCACCAATGGGAGGGCGGGGGCAGCCCAGGGCCCCCCTGGATCTTACAGCGGTTCCTCACGCTACTCATTTCCTGTCTCAGTGGTAACTACATCATTATGACATTTTACTGTTTTTATGCTGGTATGTGTTATGTTATTTTACTCATTCTGAATGTTTATCAATATTATTATTATTATTATTTTTATTCTTTAGAACATTTGCCCCCTGAAGAGACCGAATTGGTCGAAACGCGTCGGGGCTCACTGTTACAACCTCTTATATATATATATATACTACCTATGTACATGTTATACAGGAATGTTGACCGTTTGTCATTTGTCTCTATGATCTCTGACCCATGTGAATATTTGGAAATTGTGCAATAAACATTGCTTTATACAACCTTTACTATACCTCTACTTGTTACTTTGCTGCCTAAAAGCCCATCTGGGGAACCTTTCTCTTTTTTTCTTGCAAATCCAGGGCGAGTAGCCTAATTATGCTCTCTATATGTGTCTCTCTTTTTCTGTATAAACCATTGGGGGCTAAAACCCCCCGCCTCCCCACGACACATGGAGATTGACACTAAATGCGTATTGCTTCATGTTTGGCCTAACCTCCACATGCTCAACCCTTGACCCACATTTCTGGTGTAATATGCATCAGTTCTGTATCGAGGCTTTCAGAGGGTCGAATTCACCCTCTGTATTTTTGGGGGGACTGTACCCCTAAATCCCCCCTCCTCGCATACTTCGGAAGTAACTGTAACACAGACTTCCATTTTCCAGCATGTTCTAACACTGTAATCTACAATATGTCCCAACAATTGACATTTTATACATTTTGGGGTTATAGCCATGATATCAATATGCCTTTATGTGTAAATATTACCTTTTTGCTACGCTTGTATAGTATGTATAATTTTCCCTCTGTTTTCGTTTTTTAGAGTCTTAGCATTTGGATGACCTCTGTCACATGTTCATATGATGCAGTGTGATCGCATGCATTTCTGGGCGGGGAATGATCTGGCCTGCCTGCCCTCTTGAGGGTGGGGCCATGCCTTTGGCGACCTTCCGGTTTTTGGGAAGGGAGGGGGGACACAATCCGTCCCCCCCCTCACACTGCTCTTGGGGCCCTGGAGCTTTGTCTCCTGACGCCCCTTGAGCTTCACCCAGCCGGCGGCGTTCCTTGGATCCTCCCCGATCCGCCCGTGACGCGCATGCGCGCGCTCGGGCGTGCACGCGGCGTCATGACGTCGCGCCTTTTGTCGGAGAGGACGACTCTGTCGGGGCTGTTTAGCCCTCCCAGGACACCGAGGGAGCCACACGTGGGCCGCCAATA
Organism: Rana kukunoris; assembly: GCA_029574335.1. NCBI lineage: Eukaryota > Metazoa > Chordata > Amphibia > Anura > Ranidae > Rana > Rana kukunoris. The sequence goes on from CM056051.1 coordinate 182,856,389, forward strand.
CGTCGGCCCTAAGCCTCCCCAATGGGAGCGGAGGAAGACTGCCCACCTGCATGTGATCTAATGATCACCACACCCACCTAGGGGCATACATAAGGCTAGCTCATTTAGCAACCACTAGGTTACACTTAGGTCAGATTGGATGCTACTGCATCTCTGTTCCTACATATTGGGTCCTTTCCTAGAATGCATACTGCAGTCTGGCTTACAAACATCCAATCTCTGATTCCCTCAGGTAAATATCCCTCCAACTATGCATTTCTGCACTTTTTTACTCTTCACCATATTCACACTACTATCTCCTATTTCCCTTGGAGACTTATTCGTCCACTTTTTCACTCCCATTATACACTTATATAATTTTTCACCATATATTTTAATTTTCCATTTTTTTGTTTTCTCACTTCACCTCCTATTCTTTATTATTTCACACACCCACCTCATTACTGTTTTTGTCCCTATATGGCAACCACTCACCCCTATAGCGTACACTCTTCACTGTATTCACTGCATACTTCAGCATTACTACATTTAATTATTACTTCCAATACCCCTAATCTCATAGGACCCCTTAGCATGCTATGACTTCTCATAGCTATGCTTACCAGTGGCATTCGCCCCCAGCCCATGTACTACTATATTATTTCAACATATTTAATTTTATGTGCCTACGCACTTGACTGTCTGCTATTCCAGCAATTGATTTACATACCAATGTACTTCTACTATAACAAATATGTTTATTAATTATGGGCCCATTGGGTGTTCTTCTGCAGGTGGCTGCCCCTCCGTCACTCCCCCGGGGGGGCATTCTTTCGTGTGGCTTCCTTTAGGTTCTCCAGGGTAGGCCCCTCCACCAATGGGAGGGCGGGGGCAGCCCAGGGCCCCCCTGGATCTTACAGCGGTTCCTCACGCTACTCATTTCCTGTCTCAGTGGTAACTACATCATTATGACATTTTACTGTTTTTATGCTGGTATGTGTTATGTTATTTTACTCATTCTGAATGTTTATCAATATTATTATTATTATTATTTTTATTCTTTAGAACATTTGCCCCCTGAAGAGACCGAATTGGTCGAAACGCGTCGGGGCTCACTGTTACAACCTCTTATATATATATATATACTACCTATGTACATGTTATACAGGAATGTTGACCGTTTGTCATTTGTCTCTATGATCTCTGACCCATGTGAATATTTGGAAATTGTGCAATAAACATTGCTTTATACAACCTTTACTATACCTCTGCTTGTTACTTTGCTGCCTAAAAGCCCATCTGGGGAACCTTTCTCTTTTTTTCTTGCAAATCCAGGGCGAGTAGCCTAATTATGCTCTCTATATGTGTCTCTCTTTTTCTGTATAAACCATTGGGGGCTAAAACCCCCCGCCTCCCCACGACACATGGAGATTGACACTAAATGCGTATTGCTTCATGTTTGGCCTAACCTCCACATGCTCAACCCTTGACCCACATTTCTGGTGTAATATGCATCAGTTCTGTATCGAGGCTTTCAGAGGGTCGAATTCACCCTCTGTATTTTTGGGGGGACTGTACCCCTAAATCCCCCCTCCTCGCATACTTCGGAAGTAACTGTAACACAGACTTCCATTTTCCAGCATGTTCTAACACTGTAATCTACAATATGTCCCAACAATTGACATTTTATACATTTTGGGGTTATAGCCATGATATCAATATGCCTTTATGTGTAAATATTACCTTTTTGCTACGCTTGTATAGTATGTATAATTTTCCCTCTGTTTTCGTTTTTTAGAGTCTTAGCATTTGGATGACCTCTGTCACATGTTCATATGATGCAGTGTGATCGCATGCATTTCTGGGCGGGGAATGATCTGGCCTGCCTGCCCTCTTGAGGGTGGGGCCATGCCTTTGGCGACCTTCCGGTTTTTGGGAAGGGAGGGGGGACACAATCCGTCCCCCCCCTCACACTGCTCTTGGGGCCCTGGAGCTTTGTCTCCTGACGCCCCTTGAGCTTCACCCAGCCGGCGGCGTTCCTTGGATCCTCCCCGATCCGCCCGTGACGCGCATGCGCGCGCTCGGGCGTGCACGCGGCGTCATGACGTCGCGCCTTTTGTCGGAGAGGACGACTCTGTCGGGGCTGTTTAGCCCTCCCAGGACACCGAGGGAGCCACACGTGGGCCGCCAATACGTCGGCCCTAAGCCTCCCCAATGGGAGCGGAGGAAGACTGCCCACCTGCATGTGATCTAATGATCACCACACCCACCTAGGGGCATACATAAGGCTAGCTCATTTAGCAACCACTAGGTTACACTTAGGTCAGATTGGATGCTACTGCATCTCTGTTCCTACATATTGGGTCCTTTCCTAGAATGCATACTGCAGTCTGGCTTACAAACATCCAATCTCTGATTCCCTCAGGTAAATATCCCTCCAACTATGCATTTCTGCACTTTTTCACTCTTCACCATATTCACACTACTATCTCCTATTTCCCTTGGAGACTTATTCGTCCACTTTTTCACTCCCATTATACACTTATATAATTTTTCACCATATATTTTAATTTTCCATTTTGTTTGTTTTCTCACTTTACCTCCTATTCTTTATTATTTCACACACCCACCTCATTACTGTTTTTGTCCCTATATGGCAACCACTCACCCCTATAGCGTACACTCTTCACTGTATTCACTGCATACTTCAGCATTACTACATTTAATTATTACTTCCAATACCCCTAATCTCATAGGACCCCTTAGCATGCTATGACTTCTCATAGCTATGCTTACCAGTGGCATTCGCCCCCAGCCCATGTACTACTATATTATTTCAACATATTTAATTTTATGTGCCTACGCACTTGACTGTCTGCTATTCCAGCAATTGATTTACATACCAATGTACTTCTACTATAACAAATATGTTTATTAATTATGGGCCCATTGGGTGTTCTTCTGCAGGTGGCTGCCCCTCCGTCACTCCCCCGGGGGGGCATTCTTTCGTGTGGCTTCCTTTAGGTTCTCCAGGGTAGGCCCCTCCACCAATGGGAGGGCGGGGGCAGCCCAGGGCCCCCCTGGATCTTACAGCGGTTCCTCACGCTACTCATTTCCTGTCTCAGTGGTAACTACATCATTATGACATTTTACTGTTTTTATGCTGGTATGTGTTATGTTATTTTACTCATTCTGAATGTTTATCAATATTATTATTATTATTATTTTTATTCTTTAGAACATTTGCCCCCTGAAGAGACCGAATTGGTCGAAACGCGTCGGGGCTCACTGTTACAACCTCTTATATATATATATATACTACCTATGTACATGTTATACAGGAATGTTGACCGTTTGTCATTTGTCTCTATGATCTCTGACCCATGTGAATATTTGGAAATTGTGCAATAAACATTGCTTTATACAACCTTTACTATACCTCTACTTGTTACTTTGCTGCCTAAAAGCCCATCTGGGGAACCTTTCTCTTTTTTTCTTGCAAATCCAGGGCGAGTAGCCTAATTATGCTCTCTATATGTGTCTCTCTTTTTCTGTATAAACCATTGGGGGCTAAAACCCCCCGCCTCCCCACGACACATGGAGATTGACACTAAATGCGTATTGCTTCATGTTTGGCCTAACCTCCACATGCTCAACCCTTGACCCACATTTCTGGTGTAATATGCATCAGTTCTGTATCGAGGCTTTCAGAGGGTCGAATTCACCCTCTGTATTTTTGGGGGGACTGTACCCCTAAATCCCCCCTCCTCGCATACTTCGGAAGTAACTGTAACACAGACTTCCATTTTCCAGCATGTTCTAACACTGTAATCTACAATATGTCCCAACAATTGACATTTTATACATTTTGGGGTTATAGCCATGATATCAATATGCCTTTATGTGTAAATATTACCTTTTTGCTACGCTTGTATAGTATGTATAATTTTCCCTCTGTTTTCGTTTTTTAGAGTCTTAGCATTTGGATGACCTCTGTCACATGTTCATATGATGCAGTGTGATCGCATGCATTTCTGGGCGGGGAATGATCTGGCCTGCCTGCCCTCTTGAGGGTGGGGCCATGCCTTTGGCGACCTTCCGGTTTTTGGGAAGGGAGGGGGGACACAATCCGTCCCCCCCCTCACACTGCTCTTGGGGCCCTGGAGCTTTGTCTCCTGACGCCCCTTGAGCTTCACCCAGCCGGCGGCGTTCCTTGGATCCTCCCCGATCCACCCGTGACGCGCATGCGCGCGCTCGGGCGTGCACGCGGCGTCATGACGTCGCGCCTTTTGTCGGAGAGGACGACTCTGTCGGGGCTGTTTAGCCCTCCCAGGACACCGAGGGAGCCACACGTGGGCCGCCAATACGTCGGCCCTAAGCCTCCCCAATGGGAGCGGAGGAAGACTGCCCACCTGCATGTGATCTAATGATCACCACACCCACCTAGGGGCATACATAAGGCTAGCTCATTTAGCAACCACTAGGTTACACTTAGGTCAGATTGGATGCTACTGCATCTCTGTTCCTACATATTGGGTCCTTTCCTAGAATGCATACTGCAGTCTGGCTTACAAACATCCAATCTCTGATTCCCTCAGGTAAATATCCCTCCAACTATGCATTTCTGCACTTTTTCACTCTTCACCATATTCACACTACTATCTCCTATTTCCCTTGGAGACTTATTCGTCCACTTTTTCACTCCCATTATACACTTATATAATTTTTCACCATATATTTTAATTTTCCATTTTGTTTGTTTTCTCACTTCACCTCCTATTCTTTATTATTTCACACACCCACCTCATTACTGTTTTTGTCCCTATATGGCAACCACTCACCCCTATAGCGTACACTCTTCACTGTATTCACTGCATACTTCAGCATTACTACATTTAATTATTACTTCCAATACCCCTAATCTCATAGGACCCCTTAGCATGCTATGACTTCTCATAGCTATGCTTACCAGTGGCATTCGCCCCCAGCCCATGTACTACTATATTATTTCAACATATTTAATTTTATGTGCCTACGCACTTGACTGTCTGCTATTCCAGCAATTGATTTACATACCAATGTACTTCTACTATAACAAATATGTTTATTAATTATGGGCCCATTGGGTGTTCTTCTGCAGGTGGCTGCCCCTCCGTCACTCCCCCGGGGGGGCATTCTTTCGTGTGGCTTCCTTTAGGTTCTCCAGGGTAGGCCCCTCCACCAATGGGAGGGCGGGGGCAGCCCAGGGCCCCCCTGGATCTTACAGCGGTTCCTCACGCTACTCATTTCCTGTCTCAGTGGTAACTACATCATTATGACATTTTACTGTTTTTATGCTGGTATGTGTTATGTTATTTTACTCATTCTGAATGTTTATCAATATTATTATTATTATTATTTTTATTCTTTAGAACATTTGCCCCCTGAAGAGACCGAATTGGTCGAAACGCGTCGGGGCTCACTGTTACAACCTCTTATATATATATATATACTACCTATGTACATGTTATACAGGAATGGGAACGTGGTAGTGTAGCGCTCAGAATGCCAAAATGTAACAATAAGGCTATACATATAAATGGTGTGTAAAACACAAAGAGTGATCTGTGCGTCAACATAAAAATAATATCATAACTCATAAAATTGAAATAAAGTTCATGAAATAAAGTTCATAAATTCCAGTGACACAAATGATGCTTGATGTTCAGAAGTGAAAAGAAAAAATCCCACCACCAGTGAGGATGCAGGCTTACCAGATAAAATGGACTCTAAGAAAATTATATTTCTAGAGTCGGTCAGGCTTGGTATATGCTCAGATCTTGATATAAGGTGTCCCTCAGGAAAGGGATCAGCAGATATCTGTGGTGTAGATTCAAATGGCCCCGAGATTGGTTAGAGGTCTCTCGTTCACGGAAAAAATGTTGGTCATCCGTCTCAAAGATGGCATATATAAATGGAAAGGAGAAGAGGGGACGCCATAGTGTAACACCGTAAGGTCAATATAAAAATGTATTAAAATTGCACTTACATATACAGATGAAAGTATGGCGCATGTCAATAGAAAGGTGGCAACGATGGAGTCATCCCTGACGCGTTTCGTGTCATTACACGTTATCAAAGGGTGTCCCTCTCATGATGCCAACACAAATATTTATAGTAAAAGGTCCCAAAAGAAAATTGGACTCACCGTCTGCAAGCAATCACAAAGCACATGCATTTCCGGGTCTAAGGAAAATGGCGTCCAGGCGTGCGCTCCACGCCTCGTATTGAATCACGGAAGTGTTCTAATTCAGACACTTCCGGAATACGATCGAATATTAACAGCGTGCGCTGCACGCCTCGTTTTCGACATGTGATCGAAACGTACGCCTCACTTTCGAAATGACATCGAATCCCGTTGTCCGTCTCGAAATGCGACGCACAAAATGAGACGCTCACTTGTGTGAAGTCGCTCCACGCCTCGTATTGAATCACGGGAGTGTTCTAATTCAGACACTTCCGGAATACGATCGAATATTAACAGCGTGCGCTGCGCGCCTCGTTTTCGACGTATGATCGAAACGTAAGCCTCACTTTCGAAATGACATCGAATCCCGATATCCGTCTCAAAATGCGACGCACAAAATGAGACGCTCACTTGTGTGAAGTCGGACGTCGAAAAAAGGCGTCACGGATATTCATGGGGACGGCGAAAAAGTGGGCGGACTTAGCAGAAGGAAGTGCAATCCAGCCCTCATTATGGGGGCCGTTTGCGTTCCAAAATAAATAAAAAAGAATACCAAACTGTAAATCAACACATGCAAAATGAGTCCGCATGTGGCGATCAAAATAGAACGAACATGAAATAAATCAGTTCAAAATAGAAAATGGTATTCAATATTATGGGACATCAAAGAAAAAGTAAATATTAATAATTTAAATATATGGCTAGTACAATATTGTATTGCCAAAAAATAAATATATTAATAATTGGACTCAAACAGAAATGCATTGCCCGGAACACGGCAATGCATAATGTAAGTCGCACAATACTGCAATGTATGCAAAAAAGGGATCAGTGCTCAATGTAAATAGAAGCAAATGATCCAAAGTAAAATACACATTAAAAATTAAAAATTAAATGTAAAAATAATGTGTGGGTCTTCCAGACAGTGAGTCGAATTCCCAAACATAAGCATACATAATAATATGCGTTAATGTTAAAATAAATCACCATGACGTTAAAACACATACATAATGAAAAATTGCTAGAGTTGAAAATTGTGAAACATCCCAAAACAGCATTTCTGTTTGAGTCCAATTATTAATATATTTATTTTTTGGCAATACAATATTGTACTAGCCATATATTTAAATTATTAATATTTACTTTTTCTTTGATGTCCCATAATATTGAATACCATTTTCTATTTTGAACTGATTTATTTCATGTTCGTTCTATTTTGATCGCCACATGCGGACTCATTTTGCATGTGTTGATTTACAGTTTGGTATTCTTTTTTATTTATTTTGGAACGCAAACGGCCCCCATAATGAGGGCTGGATTGCACTTCCTTCTGCTAAGTCCGCCCACTTTTTCGCCGTCCCCATGAATATCCGTGACGCCTTTTTTCGACGTCCGACTTCACACAAGTGAGCGTCTCATTTTGTGCGTCGCATTTTGAGACGGATATCGGGATTCGATGTCATTTCGAAAGTGAGGCTTACGTTTCGATCATACGTCGAAAACGAGGCGCGCAGCGCACGCTGTTAATATTCGATCGTATTCCGGAAGTGTCTGAATTAGAACACTCCCGTGATTCAATACGAGGCGTGGAGCGACTTCACACAAGTGAGCGTCTCATTTTGTGCGTCGCATTTCGAGACGGACAACGGGATTTGATGTCATTTCGAAAGTGAGGCGTACGTTTCGATCACATGTTGAAAACGAGGCGTGCAGCGCACGCTGTTAATATTCGATCGTATTCCGGAAGTGTCTGAATTAGAACACTTCCGTGATTCAATACGAGGCGTGGAGCGCACGCCTGGACGCCATTTTCCTTAGACCCGGAAATGCATGTGCTTTGTGATTGCTTGCAGACGGTGAGTCCAATTTTCTTTTGGGACCTTTTACTATAAATATTTGTGTTGGCATCATGAGAGGGACACCCTTTGATAACGTGTAATGACACGAAACGCGTCAGGGATGACTCCATCGTTGCCACCTTTCTATTGACATGCGCCATACTTTCATCTGTATATGTAAGTGCAATTTTAATAAATTTTTATATTGACCTTACGGTGTTACACTATGGCGTCCCCTCTTCTCCTTTCCATTTATATATGCCATCTTTGAGACGGATGACCAACATTTTTTCCGTGAACGAGAGACCTCTAACCAATCTCGGGGCCATTTGAATCTACACCACAGATATCTGCTGATCCCTTTCCTGAGGGACACCTTATATCAAGATCTGAGCATATACCAAGCCTGACCGACTCTAGAAATATAATTTTCTTAGAGTCCATTTTATCTGGTAAGCCTGCATCCTCACTGGTGGTGGGATTTTTTCTTTTCACTTCTGAACATCAAGCATCATTTGTGTCACTGGAATTTATGAACTTTATTTCATGAACTTTATTTCAATTTTATGAGTTATGATATTATTTTTATGTTGACGCACAGATCACTCTTTGTGTTTTACACACCATTTATATGTATAGCCTTATAGTTACATTTTGGCATTCTGAGCGCTACACTACCACGTTCCCATTTTGTTTTTTGCTTCTTGTTTTTCAGTAGCCGTGTTTAGCAGCCATATTCATTCATTTTTAGCAGCGCAGTTTTACACACCACCCCCATTTCTGTATTTCGAAAATTTTATTATTGCAGCAGCTAAACCAGTTATATCTGGTCTTATTCCGGCCATGGATGTCTTTGATTATAGGGCATCCCGGACCGTTAACATAGAAGGTGTCTTTTCCATCACTGGTAATGACTCTGAATTAGGTGGACTCTTTTTAAGACTTAAAAATGTCATGACATCAGAGCTACACATCTTATGGGATATAGCCTTCTTAGAGCAATATATTGCCGAGAGCATGGTTCCATGCAGTCTTCGTTGGAATGTCAATCCACAACAGGGAGAATTAGATCTCAATTCCTGGTATAAATACTTCAACGAAGCTGGGACCAATTTTTTGGGATTTCTTGTTTCAAAAAAAAGGTGCAGATTAACAGCTCTTGATGTAGAGATCAAAGAGCTCAAAGATAAGCTTCAGACACACAAAACCTCCCTTGAGTATAACTCTCTTTCAACCAATTTACAGAGTCATCTTGAAAAGGAAGATAGAGATCAGAGGATTAAAAAACATAAAAAATACTCAAGAGATGTAGGTGACTACAAAAATGGTTGTGTTTTTGGATGGCAAAAAAATGCCACATCCACTCCACCAATGGATACCACACCTGTAGTTGTGTCTGATTTACCATCGCTTCCTGTTCCATCTATGATTCCTGGTGGGTTAGCGGCCCAATTTGGCTCCAGTCATATGACACCAAGGGGTAACAATACCACCATTGATCCCTCCCCTTTACTATCTGGCCAAGCACAGTCTAGCCTCCAGATTCCTGATACCCACTATGGAGGCAGAGCTAATGGGAGAGGCAGGAGAGGCGGGCGAGGCCAATCCCGTGGTAACTCTTCACAACATTTACCCCGTCCTTACCAGCGGTACGACGGTTACGTCTCTCCTGGCCCATATAGAGAACACTATGAACCATACCATCAATATCCCCCTCAACATTACACACCCTCCATTTCTACCCAGAATAGATTTTCCCCATTGCGTAATCAAGGTGGTTATAACTCTGATTCATATGGGAGAAACGACCACCAACATATGCCTAGACATTATGTTCAACCTAATACATATGGTAATCAGGGTTTTCGCGAGGACCAGTCCTCAAAGAAAAAAGGTCCAAATCTACGAGAGGGAGCAGAGGGGGTTACAGAATCCAGAAGAAGAAAGAGAAGAAGAGTGTAAGAGGCCTTGGTGTATTCAATCTTAGCAGTAAGACACTCACTAATGCCGAACAGTCAGTACTTGATAAGGGTCTCAAATTTGCTCCCCCTAAACAGCTGAGCAGGTTTGGCACTTTTATAGATATACAAAAATATATACGGAAAATCAACATCCAAAGATATCTGATTTCCAATACATGCAATTACGAAGACCGGGCCGCAACGTCCGGCACGGTGCATTCTGGATTATCCAATCCATCCCTTTTTAATCCGACTGTGGCGGTAGCACCTGCAGTTAAAATTTTTAAGGATTGTGTGTTAAGAGACTTATCCAAATTGTCAGTTAAATCACCACATCTACCATCCGTTTCCAGTGCGGGCCTCAAGTCCCTCTGTGATCGGAAGGATTTAGTCATACGCCCCGCCGACAAAGGCGGAGGCATTGTGATTTTGGACAAGTCCGATTATGAGACCGAAATGATTCGTATCTTGAACGAACCCGGTACTTACAAAGAAATTCCTACTAACCCTACACACACATATAAAACCCAGTTGCTAAGTCTTGTCAATAAGGGTTATGAGTTGAAAATTTTGAATAACAAAGAAAGAGATTTCTTAGTACCTAAAGTCCCACGCATACCCACCATATATTATCTGCCCAAGATCCACAAACATCCCACTGCCCCCCCTGGCCGGCCTATTGTGAGCGGGATCGATTCGGTCACGTCCCGTATAGGCCGGTATATTGATCATTATTTACAACCTTTAGTGCAGAAAACTCCTTCCTATCTTAAGGATACAGGAGACACTATACGGTTATTGGAAAACACTGTTGTACATGGCGATTATCTACTAGCCACAGCTGATGTCGCTTCCCTATATACATGCATTCCCCATCATTTGGGTATTGCTGCTGTCCAACATTTCCTAAATCAAGAACCTACTCTCGCCTCTTTTCAATGCGAGTACATTTTAGAACTTTTAGAGTTTGCAACCAAACATAATTATTTTTGGTTCAACCAAAGCTACTACCTCCAACAACGAGGGGTAGCTATGGGGGCTAAGTTTGCACCCAGTCTTGCCAACCTGTTCATGGCCAAGTGGGAGGAGGATGTCGTCTATGCGCAGGACACTCCATCATTAGTCCTGTGGGCTAGGTACATAGACGACATCCTCCTCCTATGGAACGGCACCCCCGAATCATTAGAGTTATTTTTCAAAACCCTCAATCAAAATGACAGAGGCATTTCACTGTCCTTTGAATATAGTCCAAGTAAAATCAATTTCTTGGACCTTGAGATTGGGTTGGTTGATCGCAAATTTAACTTTCAAACTTTCTTCAAGCCAACGGATAGGAATGGTTTCATTCCTACTGATAGTTGTCATCATAGTTCATGGCTTCGGTCAGTTCCACGCAGTCAGTTCCTGAGACTTTGTAGGAACTGTACGGACCCAGAATCCTATCTGCTTCAAGCCACTATGTTGCGACAAAGGTTTGTAGATAAAGGCTATCCCAGGGCTGAGCTAGATCAAGAAATGCAGAGAATTCTCTCATTAGATAGATCTTCACTCATCTCAATGAAACCTCAACGTGTACCGGATGATAGTTTTAAATTTGCCCTAATTACATCTTACTCTATTCAACATAGGCAGGTTAAGAATATTGTCGATAGACATTGGGATATACTCAGGAACGATAGTGTTCTTAGACCTTTACTTCCTGAACGGGCCAAATTGGTATTTAGAGGTGCACCCTCGTTGCAGAATCGCATTGCACCCAATGTCATCAATCCCCCAGTAAAAAGTTCTTTTTTTCAGGACTTAGTTGGTTTCTTTCCATGCAGAAAATGCAAGGTTTGCCATCATAACTCACTGAGGGAACGTAGAATTACACACTTTACATCTACCGTGACTAGAAAGGAGTATGAGATTAAACATTTTTGTACTTGCGAAACCAATTATATCGTTTATCTCATCACATGTACATGTGGCAAACAATATGTCGGCCACACGATTCGCACCTTTTCGATACGTGTAGGCGAACATATTGCCTTCATCAAGGCAGGTGACAGGGACCACACTGTTCCTCGTCACTTTAAACAGTGCCATGACAAAAATCCTTCTGGCACTCAGTTTACAATTATTGACCGCTATATGCCTCCCTGGAGAGGTGGGGCTAAAACAAGGTGTGTCTCAAGATTAGAAACATTCTGGATTTATGAGCTCCAATCTTATCATCCCTTTGGCTTGAATGTTGATTGGGACATCAACTCATTCATAGATAAGTCCTAGTGGTTGTTTAGTATATTTAAACAGTGGTGGATCTGTTTTGGGATGTTTCACAATTTTCAACTCTAGCAATTTTTCATTATGTATGTGTTTTAACGTCATGGTGATTTATTTTAACATTAACGCATATTATTATGTATGCTTATGTTTGGGAATTCGACTCACTGTCTGGAAGACCCACACATTATTTTTACATTTAATTTTTAATTTTTAATGTGTATTTTACTTTGGATCATTTGCTTCTATTTACATTGAGCACTGATCCCTTTTTTGCATACATTGCAGTATTGTGCGACTTACATTATGCATTGCCGTGTTCCGGGCAATGCATTTCTGTTTGAGTCCAATTATTAATATATTTATTTTTTGGCAATACAATATTGTACTAGCCATATATTTAAATTATTAATATTTACTTTTTCTTTGATGTCCCATAATATTGAATACCATTTTCTATTTTGAACTGATTTATTTCATGTTCGTTCTATTTTGATCGCCACATGCGGACTCATTTTGCATGTGTTGATTTACAGTTTGGTATTCTTTTTTATTTATTTTGGAACGCAAACGGCCCCCATAATGAGGGCTGGATTGCACTTCCTTCTGCTAAGTCCGCCCACTTTTTCGCCGTCCCCATGAATATCCGTGACGCCTTTTTTCGACGTCCGACTTCACACAAGTGAGCGTCTCATTTTGTGCGTCGCATTTTGAGACGGATATCGGGATTCGATGTCATTTCGAAAGTGAGGCTTACGTTTCGATCATACGTCGAAAACGAGGCGCGCAGCGCACGCTGTTAATATTCGATCGTATTCCGGAAGTGTCTGAATTAGAACACTCCCGTGATTCAATACGAGGCGTGGAGCGACTTCACACAAGTGAGCGTCTCATTTTGTGCGTCGCATTTCGAGACGGACAACGGGATTCGATGTCATTTCGAAAGTGAGGCGTACGTTTCGATCACATGTCGAAAACGAGGCGTGCAGCGCACGCTGTTAATATTCGATCGTATTCCGGAAGTGTCTGAATTAGAACACTTCCGTGATTCAATACGAGGCGTGGAGCGCACGCCTGGACGCCATTTTCCTTAGACCCGGAAATGCATGTGCTTTGTGATTGCTTGCAGACGGTGAGTCCAATTTTCTTTTGGGACCTTTTACTATAAATATTTGTGTTGGCATCATGAGAGGGACACCCTTTGATAACGTGTAATGACACGAAACGCGTCAGGGATGACTCCATCGTTGCCACCTTTCTATTGACATGCGCCATACTTTCATCTGTATATGTAAGTGCAATTTTAATACATTTTTATATTGACCTTACGGTGTTACACTATGGCGTCCCCTCTTCTCCTTTCCATTTATATATGCCATCTTTGAGACGGATGACCAACATTTTTTCCGTGAACGAGAGACCTCTAACCAATCTCGGGGCCATTTGAATCTACACCACAGATATCTGCTGATCCCTTTCCTGAGGGACACCTTATATCAAGATCTGAGCATATACCAAGCCTGACCGACTCTAGAAATATAATTTTCTTAGAGTCCATTTTATCTGGTAAGCCTGCATCCTCACTGGTGGTGGGATTTTTTCTTTTCACTTCTGAACATCAAGCATCATTTGTGTCACTGGAATTTATGAACTTTATTTCATGAACTTTATTTCAATTTTATGAGTTATGATATTATTTTTATGTTGACGCACAGATCACTCTTTGTGTTTTACACACCATTTATATGTATAGCCTTATAGTTACATTTTGGCATTCTGAGCGCTACACTACCACGTTCCCATTTTGTTTTTTGCTTCTTGTTTTTCAGTAGCCGTGTTTAGCAGCCATATTCATTCATTTTTAGCAGCGCAGTTTTACACACCACCCCCATGTTATACAGGAATGTTGACCGTTTGTCATTTGTCTCTATGATCTCTGACCCATGTGAATATTTGGAAATTGTGCAATAAACATTGCTTTATACAACCTTTACTATACCTCTACTTGTTACTTTGCTGCCTAAAAGCCCATCTGGGGAACCTTTCTCTTTTTTTCTTGCAAATCCAGGGCGAGTAGCCTAATTATGCTCTCTATATGTGTCTCTCTTTTTCTGTATAAACCATTGGGGGCTAAAACCCCCCGCCTCCCCACGACACATGGAGATTGACACTAAATGCGTATTGCTTCATGTTTGGCCTAACCTCCACATGCTCAACCCTTGACCCACATTTCTGGTGTAATATGCATCAGTTCTGTATCGAGGCTTTCAGAGGGTCGAATTCACCCTCTGTATTTTTGGGGGGACTGTACCCCTAAATCCCCCCTCCTCGCATACTTCGGAAGTAACTGTAACACAGACTTCCATTTTCCAGCATGTTCTAACACTGTAATCTACAATATGTCCCAACAATTGACATTTTATACATTTTGGGGTTATAGCCATGATATCAATATGCCTTTATGTGTAAATATTACCTTTTTGCTACGCTTGTATAGTATGTATAATTTTCCCTCTGTTTTCGTTTTTTAGAGTCTTAGCATTTGGATGACCTCTGTCACATGTTCATATGATGCAGTGTGATCGCATGCATTTCTGGGCGGGGAATGATCTGGCCTGCCTGCCCTCTTGAGGGTGGGGCCATGCCTTTGGCGACCTTCCGGTTTTTGGGAAGGGAGGGGGGACACAATCCGTCCCCCCCCTCACACTGCTCTTGGGGCCCTGGAGCTTTGTCTCCTGACGCCCCTTGAGCTTCACCCAGCCGGCGGCGTTCCTTGGATCCTCCCCGATCCGCCCGTGACGCGCATGCGCGCGCTCGGGCGTGCACGCGGCGTCATGACGTCGCGCCTTTTGTCGGAGAGGACGACTCTGTCGGGGCTGTTTAGCCCTCCCAGGACACCGAGGGAGCCACACGTGGGCCGCCAATACGTCGGCCCTAAGCCTCCCCAATGGGAGCGGAGGAAGACTGCCCACCTGCATGTGATCTAATGATCACCACACCCACCTAGGGGCATACATAAGGCTAGCTCATTTAGCAACCACTAGGTTACACTTAGGTCAGATTGGATGCTACTGCATCTCTGTTCCTACATATTGGGTCCTTTCCTAGAATGCATACTGCAGTCTGGCTTACAAACATCCAATCTCTGATTCCCTCAGGTAAATATCCCTCCAACTATGCATTTCTGCACTTTTTCACTCTTCACCATATTCACACTACTATCTCCTATTTCCCTTGGAGACTTATTCGTCCACTTTTTCACTCCCATTATACACTTATATAATTTTTCACCATATATTTTAATTTTCCATTTTTTTGTTTTCTCACTTCACCTCCTATTCTTTATTATTTCACACACCCACCTCATTACTGTTTTTGTCCCTATATGGCAACCACTCACCCCTATAGCGTACACTCTTCACTGTATTCACTGCATACTTCAGCATTACTACATTTAATTATTACTTCCAATACCCCTAATCTCATAGGACCCCTTAGCATGCTATGACTTCTCATAGCTATGCTTACCAGTGGCATTCGCCCCCAGCCCATGTACTACTATATTATTTCAACATATTTAATTTTATGTGCCTACGCACTTGACTGTCTGCTATTCCAGCAATTGATTTACATACCAATGTACTTCTACTATAACAAATATGTTTATTAATTATGGGCCCATTGGGTGTTCTTCTGCAGGTGGCTGCCCCTCCGTCACTCCCCCGGGGGGCATTCTTTCGTGTGGCTTCCTTTAGGTTCTCCAGGGTAGGCCCCTCCACCAATGGGAGGGCGGGGGCAGCCCAGGGCCCCCCTGGATCTTACAGCGGTTCCTCACGCTACTCATTTCCTGTCTCAGTGGTAACTACATCATTATGACATTTTACTGTTTTTATGCTGGTATGTGTTATGTTATTTTACTCATTCTGAATGTTTATCAATATTATTATTATTATTATTTTTATTCTTTAGAACATTTGCCCCCTGAAGAGACCGAATTGGTCGAAACGCGTCGGGGCTCACTGTTACAACCTCTTATATATATATATATACTACCTATGTACATGTTATACAGGAATGTTGACCGTTTGTCATTTGTCTCTATGATCTCTGACCCATGTGAATATTTGGAAATTGTGCAATAAACATTGCTTTATACAACCTTTACTATACCTCTACTTGTTACTTTGCTGCCTAAAAGCCCATCTGGGGAACCTTTCTCTTTTTTTCTTGCAAATCCAGGGCGAGTAGCCTAATTATGCTCTCTATATGTGTCTCTCTTTTTCCGTGGAGAAAAACATTTTTCCTCATCAACATGGGGACAAGTTGGTTAACCTCTAGAAATGTAAGCCTTTTTTTTTCAGTTGGCTTTTTGCTCTTTTCTGCCATGATTGAAGGTAATTTGTTAATTTGACTGATATGGTATATACTGTATATTCATCAGGAGATGGTGACAGATTTTTATTTATCTGTTTTATGCTATTTCAGATTTAACATTGTGACCATAACAGCATTTGGAAGATGCTCATTACATTTGCAGTTGTTAGTGGCTATTCTGTATGTAAATCTTTTGAATGAACATAGAAATGAATAACTGAGAGTGATGTTTTATTATACTATTGTCTATGAATAGATATTATATGTATCTATGTTTCTTTTACAACAACTCTATTGCACTGACTTCTCTGTCAATGAAAACCCTGAAGAAGTGACCATGCAAAACACGTTGGCATGTGTCTCTTTTCACTTACTGGTCCTGAGTGTTTATCATACTTCACGATTACACATTTTTGTGACTAATGAGGAAATTGTTTACCTTTTTGTAGGGGCTGTTTACGGGTGTATACAGAATTTGCTGCTTCATATTTTTGTTACACATGTCGTATACGATAAAAGACATGTACGTTATTTAATACAATTGTGTTATTTTTATACATCACTGTGTCAATATATTATTCTATTTGGAGGTTTCAGCATGTACAATTCCCATTACCCCTTTTCTTTTTGTTCTATTCAATCCAGGATGTATTTTGACTGATTTACACTACTCTAGACTTATGGTTTAATATGGTTCAGGGGGACACACACTCCTTTGCATGCTCAAATAAGAGTCTTGGTTGAGTTTTTTTGGACACTCTATGGGCCAGATTCAGGTAGCCCGGGTTTAAAATTACGCGGGTGTAACGTAGCTCTGATACGCTACGCCACCGTAAATTAGCGAGGCAAATGCTGTATTCACCAAGCTAAGTTACGGTGGCGTAGCGTAAATGGGGTGGGCGTGTCTTATGGCAAAGTGTTGTGACCCCACGTTTTTTACGTTTTTTTAAACTGCGCATGTGCCGACCGTGGAAGTATCCCAGTGTGCATGCTCCAAATTATGACGCTACGACGCATTGTTTTCAACGTGAACGTAATTGACGTAAATCCCCATTCACGGACGAGTTACGCAAACGACGTAAAATCTGAAAAATTTGACGCGGTCCCGACGTCCACACTTAACATAGGATGCTCCATCTTTTTGGTGGTTTATATTTACGCCGGAAAACGCCTTACGTAAACGGCGTAAATTCACTGCGTCGGCCCAGCATAAGTTTGTGAATAGGCGTATCTCGCTGATTTACATATTCTAGGCGTAAATCAGCGGAAACGCCCCTAGCGGCCATCTTAAAAATGCAGTTAAGATACGACAGCGTAATACAATTACGCCGCTCGTATCTTAACTGAAACCCAGCATATCTTGTTTTCTGAATACAGAAAAAAGATACGCCAGCGCTGTTTAGAAGTTACGCGGCGTATCTCAAGATACGCCGTTGTAACTAATGCTGAATCTGGCCCTATGATTTTATTGTTTCTTCTGTCCAGGCCACATTTACATGGCTGGGGATTCCTGACCAGTAAGTAAATAGGGTAGAATTACAACACGAATTGCTAAGTACAAGCTAGAAGCCAGCACCTACCACTTCTTTAGCTTTCTTTTTCCACTGTCAAGGTTGTTATCATATAAAACAACAAGAAATACCCACTGCTATAAATGATTTTCGGATTTTCCCAATTGGCTGAAACTTCTGCCTATGTATTTTGTCTATGAAAGACTTCATTGGGCAACAGAGAGTGAGGCTTAAGGCTTGCTGAGGTGTGGGAGCCATCTATCTATCCATGTAGGATTTACCATATTTGAAATGCTGATTTAGGCTACTTTCACACTGCAGTGCCCGGTTGTTAGTGCTAAAGCGCCATTCATTTGTATGGTGCTTTAGCGCCACTTTTGCAGCATTTTTCGGCCACTCTAGGGGTGCGTTTTTACCTAAAAAAAGGTAAAAATTCCTGTTTTGCAGCTCTTTCAAAACACTTTTCAGGCGCTTTGGAAGCACTAAATACAGCGCTTCCAAACTGCTCCAAAGATGCAGCTTTTCGTAGCATCCAGCAAGTGCACCACACAACCTACTGTTAAAATTGAAAATTAATTGTGTAGACCGGAGGTCTACAAACTGTGGCCCTGGGGCCGGATGTGGCCCTTTGCTTGCAATTATCAGGCCCTTGTGACACTATTCCTTTTGCAGATACAAGAGAGTATTTCTTCTACACTAACAATGGGGCATAATTGCCATCAATGATACCATGGGCACTACTATTCCTACCACTGACCCCAAGAATGGGACACTATTCTTTCCACTGACACCAACTGCAGGGCCCTATTCCTTCTAATGACACCAATGATGGGGCACTATTTCTTCCCCTAATACAAACACTGGGGCAATATTCCTCCCACTATCACCAGTGATGGAGCATTCTTTGCTCCCATTGACGCCAGGACATTTTCCTCTTACAATGGCTACAGTTCGGCCCCCTTAAAGTCTTGAAGGACAGTAAACTGGCCCTTTATTCAGAAAGTTTTGAGACCCCTGGTCTAGACATTTAAAAAAAGACTCCTTCTGGATTCTAAATCAGGCACCCTGGTGGGCTGCATGTCAAAATGTATTTAGCAAAGTAAATGAAAACAGCCTATGATTTTGGTATAAAAATCAAACTTCTGCATCACCTCCTGTAAAATGTGTCCCTTAACAAGGTTATGTTCCCCCGCCTGAGAAGTTCAAAAGACCAGGTCACTAGCCACTCTACAGTTTATCATTCACAGCAGTCCACCGCTCTCTCTCTCTCTCCTCATTGTGTCCTGCCTGACAGTCTATCTCACAGATACCTTTTGGCTAAGAAAAATATACTTCATATACTTCATCAGAGTCTTCTCATCAGAACTTACACAGTGCTGGCTGTATCACATACCAGTATCATTACATGGAGTGAATGACATTTTCCCCATATCTGGTATTTTCTATGGGCCAGATTCAGATACAATTACATTGGCGCAGAGTATCAGAGATACACTACGCTGCCGTATTTTACCAGGCTGTACGACGAATCCTGGTAGATTTTGTCCCTTACGGTACGGCGGCGTAGTGTATTTCTCGCCGCGTAATCGAAATACGCGAATATCCGTTCAGAAATTTCCCGCCGTGCATTGCGCGAAATAACATCGATATGTCATTCGTTGTTTGAGTAGCGTCGTTTACGGACATTCCTATTCCCGACGTTTTACGTCAAAAATAAAAGAAGACGTCGGAAAACATTGATATTCGACGCGGGAACGACGGCCATACTTAACATGGGCTGTCTAATATTAGACCAGCAAAAAGCTGGTATAGTTTTACGCAGCAAAAAGATGACTAAAGATGCCGTAAGAGATTGTGATAGACGTTCGTAATTTCGTGGATAGTCGGCAAAAGCTCATTTGCATACCCCGACGCGGAAAACGACGGAAACTCCACCCAGGGGCCGCAATTTTATTGCAGAGTAGATCCGAAGGCGTACGAACATGTAAACCAGTTGGATTGAAGCCCGCAGCCGTAATTTCATGGTTTGAGGTTTCAGAGTAGTGAAAAAACGTGCGTAATTCGAACGTACTCCAGTCTAACGCGAGATAGACAGGCGTAATCGCTCTGTGAATCTGGCCCTATATTTCTGGCAACTGAAAAGAGCAGTAGGAGATCAAGGAAAGGTGAGTTTATGCTGCTGAAGGACCAGGAATTGAATATAACTTGTTTTCAGCCTTACTTTAATATTTAGCTTGAAGCTCTACAGCAGCAGGCCTCTGCTTGTACACTCAAACTCCAGCTCAGGCCACATCATTGCCTTTGACTATTAACATCTATTTAAAAACATGTCAAGCTGGTAATATAATGCTTATCAGAGTTTATAGTGAAGAAACATTAAGATTTATATACATATATATATATATATATATATATATATATATATATATATATATATTCTGTAACAAAGATTCATATGTTTGGTGGACTAGATTGTAATAAGTAACATCATCACACCCAGGCTGAGTAACTGAAAAATATTAAAAGATATTTAATATACAGACAGTTACTACTAGGCACATCTCCATGCCATTATGGTTTACGAGCTGACCTTAAGCTTGGAAGTGCAATATGTAGTTGCTCTGTCCCCTAGTGCACACTGCACAGTAAGCCTGAAATGTGCCTTATTATTGCATCACTTAAAGCATTGGTTCTCAACCTGAGCACTTTAGATTTTTCATGTTCTTGTCCCATAGACTTTAACAGTGTTCGTGTGTTCGCACACATTTTCTGCCTGTTCGCATGTTCTGCTGCAAACTGAACCGGGGAGTGTTCAGCTCATGTTTCATCCTTCCCATATAGTATAATACTGGGTTAATGAAATTTAGAATAATAGTGTGTATTACTCTTGCACTACCACTTTAAAATAAATACAAATTGTGCAAGCCAAACAGCTGCTTTTACTTAATAGGTTATCTGTGGCTAATGGTTGTAATAAAAAGAAAATAGGTAGTGGTGCGCTGTCCGAAAGTATATGAATAAAGTGATTTGTAGTTACTGTATATTCACAGTAATCACTTTATTCATATTCATATACTTACAGACAGCACAACACTACCTATTTTTTTATAATATTGGGTTGATCCTGCCTGTTCCTGACTTTCTATCATCCTGCTCTTTCTGCAGCATGTATATTTCCCTCTCTCCGCCTTCTTTCCTGTCATTTCCTTGGTCTGTGTGAAACCCCTCCTCTCTCTGCCCCTCCCCCCGAAACAAAACCAGCAAAGGAATGTGAGCCCCTCCCACCTGAGTCCTTCTGTTTAGGAGGATAACCCGAGAAAACCATGTGATTGTACAGAAGCACTGATGGGAAATGTTATTTAGAGATGATATTGCTGGACAAAAACAAACCGCCATTACTATTGCCCCATAAGAGAACCCATGATGGTAGTTTATTGTGGAGACTTTACAACCACTTTATTTCAGTAAGGACCACAAACTACTACCACTGAGGTAGAAGGGGAATGACCCATGATATCAACAACATAAAGACTTCAAAAACAATGGTTAGTATACTGTGCTTTTTTTAAAATAAAAATAAAAAAAAAGAATAGACCCAGAGAAGAGGGTTTCATTTCATTTTCATATTCAAGAGAAGAGGGTTTAGAGAAAGTTGTTCCACTTGTAGCCTGCTTATATGCTCTATGCTCTAAAATAAAGGTTAAGTGCATGCACATCTGCTTGCTGACATTTTTGCTCTGCTCTAGATTCTGAGAAATATTTCTTTAGTGTATTTAACCTAATCTCTGTAGCTAACAGAACCGTTTTTCTTCTGCCAGAAGGGAATCAGAGATGCCAAATCAGAGATGAACATCTTGACCTTGTCAAACAGGTCATATACATTAAGACTGGGTTCACACTAGTGAGAATTGAATGTGGGTTTCCAATTTGCATGACAGGAGATTTTGACCCGCTTTCTATGGAGCCAGTTCACATATCTCCATGGTGGCTGCAGTGCGGCTTGCACAGAGGCCCTGTGTGTCTTTGTCTTTCAGGGCCAAATTCAGGCAAAATTTCGACCCTGATTTATCCCTGAAATGGAGAACAGAGACGCACCGCACCCCTGATGCAAGCTGCATCCATTTCTTTATCGTACATCACGGGTCACAGAGCATCAAAATAATTGCTATGTGGGTAATAGGCCACCTTCAGGTGATGGACACTGGCACACCCAAAACAGGAAGTCCCCCCCCCCTATATAACCCCTACCATGAAGGGAGTACCTAAAAAATTTTGTCAGTGTCTAAGGTGTTGGTCATCGGTAAAGAAGTGCTATGAAGAGCTTCACTGGAAGGATCCTTACTGCATCAAGCAACTATACAACCGGATCCATTCAAAGTGGCACTGAGGCCAAAGTGGATGGTACCCTGGCCTCAGAGAAAGAAGAACAAGGTTTTGCCTGTAATGCCTCTCTTGGAGGGCTGCACCCTGGAAACAAGTTCTTTGGTCATGCATCTAATACCAAAGTTTTTTTTGGCAGGGTGCTGTACAGGTCCAGGTATTAAAAAAGGGACCCGGTCCTTGAAGGTCTTTTCTGGACACAGCCCACTGTGATAGATGAAGATTGGGTCTGTCTGATTGCAAGTAGAATCCGGCGGCGGGAGCAGTAAGTGAAGATTCCTAAGGAACTTAGTTTACTTATGGATTTCTTCTTTGAATAAATGTTGTCATGCCAAGGATGTGAAAGCATACCTGAACCACAGTGTATCGCTCAGTGTCAGCAGACTTGTGTGCAGATAGCTGGCTTCCTCCAGGGTACGGTCTTAGCCACTGGGATGACGGTGAAGGGGGGGATTGTTCGGACAAGGCAGAACCAGGTGCAATCTTTCCCCCCCCCCTTTCCACGGACAGAAGCTACGGCATGTGGCTTCTTTTTCCCTCACCCTCAGGGGTCATGGATGATTCCTCTCTATTCCCTCCCCTTTCCTCTCCCCCATGCTGGTATCCCGAGCGGCACTCGTGCACAGGAATTCAGTTTTGAACTAAGAAGAGTTCCCAAGGGAGGGTTGTGGCTCAGTGCGGCGGCCTGTACGTGACTCAGCATCCATGTGTTTTCACATGGCATAGGTGCAAGGCTGCCCAAGTTAAAAAGCCAGAGTGCATCTGGCTGACGGAGGGACACAGCAGCGATTGGGGGCATGTAAGCTGGTGTATACAGGCATTCCCAGTGACACATTTACTTAGCATCAGGCTGAACATTAATAGCAGTACTAGATTGCTATACTATAGCTTTTGTGCTTAGGACTATGCCTTCCAAGAAGGGAGGTGCAAGCGCCTCAAAAAAGGGTCCAAAGGCATCACCATCTGGCTCTGAGGATCCTAGTCATGCCTCCACAGTGCCATCATCCCTGGAAAGACCAGATGTGGCTGGCCAGGGTGGGCTATTGGGACTGAAGGTGCAGCAGCTGTTTGCAACTTTTCAGCCCCTGGCTATGTTACTGAATATGTGTTGTCTTCAGCACTGGTGGGGTTGGATGAAAGATTGGCTGCTTTAATCGCATCCTCTTCCCAGAGTGAAAGAAAATGCGGTAGATCCCCTTCCCCTACCCCGGGACCTCAAGCAAGGGAGCAGCAGTGGCCAGAGGAAGATGAGTCACCCTCATTCATTTTCAGCCTCGCAATCTAAGAAATTGCTGGTGCAATCCCTTACAGAAATGGTCCGTTCTGCATTTAAGCTGCCTTTAACCGAGTTGGCCAAAAGCGCCATTTCTTCTTTGGGTTCTCTAAAGCCCCCGCAGGCTCTACATGCTTTTCCTGTCCTTCTATTGCTGGAGCGGCTTATTTATGTTGCCTGGGATCACCCAGATAAGCATTTTCTTCCTCCTAAAAGGTTTTCGCCACTTTATCTCATGGAGGAAAAATTCACCAAGAAGTGGAGTCTACCAGCAGTTGACGCTGCTATCTCCTGTGTGAATAAAAGTCTAACTTGTGTAACGCCGCCAAAGTTACTATTCAATATAACAGGCACAGCTGCTTCTTCTCCTGGCAGCTGCGCTCCGCTCTGTACACTCTCTGTGTCACTTTCTGTGTGCCTTGTGCGCTCCATGCTGGAACGCGGAAGTGCGACCAGCTAGCAGCCCCTCCTGCTGCGCTCCAGTACGGCATATTTAAACCCCCAGCTCTGACAGTATGGCGTTCCTCTATTTTGTTGGACGCCTACTGTCATCTGGGTTTCTACACCCTTTTGCAGAAACCTGTCAGACTCTGGACTGGACCACCAGGATCCCTTTGCCTTCCCTACCACCAGCTGGACCCAGGACAGGACCATCAGGACGCACATTCCAGCTGACCATCCATCACAACCGCAAGTACTCTCTGCTAATATCACCAAGTATTGTGGAAGCCTTTTCATGCCTGCTTAGTAACTCTCATATGCCATTGATCTGTGCTAATGTTACCAAGTATTGATGGAAGCCTTCGTGCCTGCTCATTAGCTCTCACATGCCAGTGATCCGTACTAATCTCACACTGTATTGCTCCCAGCCTCGGATATCTGCTCAGTAGTTCTCATCTAGCTATGTACTGTGATATTCAAACCAAGTATTACTACATACCTCTAATATGTGCTCAGTAGTTACCGTATACCTATGAACTCTGCTACCCAGACCAAGTATTACTGCTACCTTCTCATATCAGCTCAGTACTTCCATGTGTCTGTGAAGTGTGTTTACTCAGACCCAACTGTTGCCCTAGCTCTACAGGTCCAGTACTGCATAATCTCATAATTTCCTCACCTCATAGTTTTTAGTTTTAGCCTTAACCTTTGTGACGCCTATGAAGGAATAAGCGCCATTTACTTATCTGAGGCTGTGATGACAGAACCCTAACTCTCGGCACTGATTGAGAGTGAAACCTGGGTTCAAACCTGAGAAGCCTCCGCAGTTGAGATCCACATATTTAAACCCCAGATTGGCGTACCCTTACACTTGTCCGGTAGACAATGTTCAGATGTTTAGGGATCCAACAGAAGGGAGGCTGGAATCTTTGCTGAAAACCTCTTTTGCTGTGGCAGGTGCAGTAACTCAACCTGCAATAGCAGCAAAAGGCTTTTGTCAATCCCTAAAGGATCAGGTAAAGGAGGTTCTCGAGGTGGTTCCCAGGACTTAGCCGAGCTGCCTAGGGCATTATGTTTTGCAGTTGACGCATTAAGGATTCTATTCATCAGACATCGCGCCTTGCTCTCTTGTGTGTGCATATGCGTAGGATTCTATGATTGAAAAACTCATCAGCCGAGGTGCCATGCAAAAAGCTTTTGGATGGATTTTCATTTCATGTGGAACGGCTGTTTGGGGATGATTTGGATAAATACATCCAAAAAATTTCAAGTTGGAAAAGTACTCTTTTACCAGTTAAAAAAAAGAGTATAGGCATCCTTCATTTAAATATGCTTTCTCTCCAGGGCCAGAAGAAATCCTGGGGACGGAAACCTACAAAGCAGAGTCCCAAGCCCTCCTTATGAAGGTGCGCCCCCGGTCGCTTGAGTGGGGGGAAGGCTTCTGCAGTTCTCAGGGACTTGGCAGGAAGAGATCCAGGACAGATGGGTCATCTCCACAGTGTCCCTAGGTTACAAGCTAGAGTTTTGAGAGTTTCCACTACCTAGTTTTCTGAGTTCAAGCGTTCCCAAAGATCCAGAGAAAAAAAAAGTCTTTATTCCTGGCACTAGACTGCTTGATGTCTTAAGGGGTAATCACAGAGATTCCCGCAGAGGAGCAGGACTTGGGGTTTTATTCAAATCTCTTCACGGTTCCAAAACCAAATGGAGATGTCAGACCTATTCTAGATCTCAAAGATCGAAATCAGGGGTCTCAAACTCAAATTACCTGAGGGCCGCAAGACAAGTTTTCATATCCCATGGGGGGCCGCAACTTTCAAACTTCAAAAACAGTACTGGTGTCAGCGAACGTATTATTAACCCCCAGCTCTGTGTCAGTGGACACATTATTAACCCCCACCACTGGTGTCTGCGGACACATTATTAACCCCCAGCACTGGTGTCAGCAGACACATTATTAAACCCTAGTATTGGTGTCAGCAAATGCATTATTAACCCTGACCACTGCACTACACACGGGCCACTGCACACGGACCACTACACACGGACCACTGCTCACGGACCACTGCACACGGACCACTGCACACAGACAACAGCACACGGACCACTGCACTGCACTGCACACGGACCACTGCACTGCACACTGACCACTACACTGCACACTGCCGACAGACCACTACACTGCTGACAGACCACTACACTACACACTCACCACTCACCATCATGGCACAGCACATCAAGGCTCAGAGCCCAGCACATTAGGGCACAGCACATCAGGGTACAGCACATCAGGGTACAGAGCACAGCACATCAGGGTACGGCACATCAAGGCACAGAGCCCAGCAAATAAGGGCACGTGGCACAGCACATCAGGGCACAGGGCACAGCACATCAGGGTACAGGGTACAGGGCACAGCGCACATGAGGGCACAGCGCACATGAGGGCACAGCGCGCATGAGGGCACAGCACACATCAGGGTACAGGGCACAGCACATCAGGGTACAGGGCACAGCACATCAGAGCACAACAGGGTGCAGGGCACATCAGAGCACAGCACATAGGGGTACAGCACAACAGGCCACATAAGGGTACAGAGCACGGCACATCGGGACAGGACATATCAGGACAAGGCACATGGCACTTCAGGGTACAGGACATGGCACATCAGGGTACAGGGCACATGAAACAGCACATCAGGGTACAAAGCCCAGCAAATCAGTGTACATGGCACACATCAGGGCACATGGGGCATATCAGGGCACATGAGAGCACATCAGGCACAGCACATCAGTACAGGGCACATGGCACATCGGGGTACAGGGCACAGGGTACCCTGATGTACAGAGCCCAGCACATCGGGGACACATCAGGGTACATGAGGCACATCAGGGTACATGGGGCACATGGCACATTAGAGCACATCAGGGTACCTGGGGCACATGGCATATCGGGGTACATCAGGGCACAATCAGAGCACATCAGGCATACCTCCCAACTTTTCAACTTCAGAATGAGGGACAAATGAGCATACCTCCCAACGAAGTTGTTGAGCGAGCGGGGGGGGGGGGGGGGGTCCGCAGATCATAGTTGATGAGCAGGGGGGTCCGCAGATCTGAGTTGTTGAGCCAGGCAGGTTCCGCGGATCGAAGTTGTTGAGCGGGGGGTTTCGCAGATCAAAGTTGTTGAGCGGGGGGTCCACGGCTCGGAGTTGTTGAGCGGGGGGGTTCCACGGCTCGGAGTTGTTGAGCGGGGATTTACCGCGAATCGCGGGGATTTAGCGCGAATCGCGAGGATTTAGCGTGAATCGTGGGGATTTATCGCAAATCGTGGGGATGTAGCGCGAATCGCGGGGGTTTTGGCGCGAATCGCGGGGATTTAGTGCGAATCGCGGGCCATTTATTACCGGTCCGCGGGCCGTAAATGGCCCGCGGGCCGGTACTTTGAGACCCCTGATCTAAATCAATTCCTAAATATCCACTCCTTTTTCATGGATTCAATCCGGTCAGTAGTTTCCACCCTACGGGGAGGAGAACTTCTAGCATCAATCGACATCAAAGATGCATATCTGCATGTGCTTATTTTCCCTGCTCACCAGAAGTTTCTGCGATTCGAAGTACAGCCACGCCACTTTTAGTTTGTAGCCCTGTCCTTCGGTTTGGCTACTGCTCCTCGAGTGTTCACAAAGGTTCTGGTCATCAATTTTGGCCAGACTAAGGCCTCGTACACACGAGGGGATATGTCCGCTGAAAACGGTCCAATGGACCGTTTCAGCAGACATCTCCGCTCGTGTGTATGGGCTAGCGGACAGATTTCTCCACCCGACAGATTTCAAAGCATGCTTTGAAATCCATCCGGTGGAATCTGTCCGCCCGACATGTCTGCTGGTTAGTACACTTACCAGCAGACATGTCGTCCCCCACCGCCGCCGCGCCGCCGCCGAATGGATTCGGCGCATGCGCGGAAGTGTTTAACTTCCTGGTGGGGTGACGTGGCGGTGACGTGGCGGCGTCAACGTCACCGCCGCGTCACCGCCGCGTCACCGCGCCGTCCGGCGGCGGGGAATTTGATCCGATGGTGTGTACACGCCATCGGATCAAACTCCCGATCGGACATATCCGATGGAAATGGTCCGCGGACCGTTTTCATCGGATATGTCCGATCGTGTGTACGAGGCCTCAGAGCTCAGGTATAACAGTAATGACATATCTGGACAATCTGCTGCTGGTAGATCAGTCAGTGGCCCGCTTGGACCAAAGCGTGGTCAGCACAGTCAAGTATCTGAAATACCTGGGATGGATTTTCAACCTAGAGAAATCATCCTTATCACCAGTAAAGAGGCTGGATTACTTAGGTCTGATCATAGACACAGCCCAGAGGAAAACATTTTTGCCCCAGGCAAAGGTCAGTGCCATAAGGGAGTTGGTTCAGGTGGTTAGGAGGAAGAAGAATCCCTCCATTCACTTTTGCATGAGGTTGTCAGGGAAGATGGTAGCTTCATTCAGGGATGTTACCTATGCCCAATTTCATTCAAGACAGTTGCAAAACAGTATCCTATCCACTTGGAACAAGAAGGTCCAAGCTCTGGACTTCCCAATGAATAAGTAGTGCAGCGCTTTTGATTTATTTATTTTTGTGTAAATACTGTTTCTTAGCCTTTTTTAGCTCTGTCACGTGTCCTATATCACCGCTTGTCCTTAGCCGTGGGAGCCAAGTAGGATGGACACAGATTCCTACTAATGTATGCAAGATACGTCAGAAGAAGAATCTGTAATCTTCCACCCTGAGGCCATGCAGCACCGATTGACGTGTTGACTATATGTTGACAAGAAGAGGGAGGGGGGAATGGGGAGATGAAGACAGGCACAGAGGAGGACAGGAAAGTTGCTGGTGATGCAGATACTCACTGACAGCGATCTCGCGGCTCAGCAGACACGATAATCGAAGTCTGCACTCAGCAGGGGGCGTCAGGAACTGGCATTATTAAACAGGTATTGTAGGAGATACAGAGGGATAATTTAAAAAGAAAAAGCACCATCCATGCTGCTATATTGCACATTAAAGGGAAAGGAGCAACATTTTTATTTGTTGGGTTAACAAATGCTTCAAAGTAAAACTATAGGCAATTGTTTCTCATTTTGGATAGAGTAGATGTGGTTTTAACCCCTGTCACTTTAATTTTTTGCCATCTGTGTCCTACTGGGGAGATGTACAGTACCTTCACTTCCTGCCTAAAACTAGAAGTGAGAGGAAATCCCTGCAAATTAAGAGAATCCCTTGGAGCCCCCTAGTGTCCCCATTGGAAGATCTCCCCTTATTTTTCTGGATACAAACCAGAATTTATTCCCTTTCCAATTGAAAAACTAAAAACGAAACAAAAGTTTTCCCTTTAGTTTAACTTACTTATAATGAATAGATTTTTAACCTCCTCCCACCCAGCCACTGTACATAAACGGCTGGGTGGGCCTTTCCTCGTTCTGAGTGGATGTTCAGAATTGTCCTCAGAATGAGTGCCTGTGATCCTTTAATGGTTGTGATCACTGGACTCGGCCAAGCACAGATCAGAATATGGGAGCTGTGATTGGCCCTCCCGATCACATGGCTGTCTCTGATCCAGGTTGCAGATTCTAGAGACACAGTTTAATTTTCTGGTGTATTGACAAGCTTTTATCGTCTGTATGTGAGTATGATCATTGCTGTTATACTTTTTAATAAATATTATCTTTGGTAATGCACAAGGTCAGTGTGCCCTCCTTTCTTCTCTATATGTTTCAGTTCTAAGGATTAGTGTTGAGCAGAATATGCCATATTCGATTTCGCGATATATCTCGAATATATAGTCGAATATTCGAGATATATTCGCTAAATACGAATATTCGTGATATTTTTTGGAAATGAAAATATTGCGAATTTTCGCTATTGCGAATGCGAATGCGAATTGCGAATTGCGAATGCGAAATTTCGAGAAATGCGGAAAGGAGCACTCTGATTGGCTCAGAATATTCGTGATATATTACAATATAAAATAATTGCGAATATTCGAGAAATGCGGAAGGAGCACTCTGATTGGCTCAGAATATTCGTGATATATTACAATACACAATAATTGCGAATATTCGGCAAATGCGGAAGGAGCACTCTGATTGGCTCAGAATATTCGTGATATATTACAATACACAATAATTGCGAATATTCGAGAAATGCGGAAGGAGCACTCTGATTGGCTCAGAATATTCGTGATATATTACAATATAAAATAATTGCGAATATTCGAGAAATGCGGAATGGAGCACTCTGATTGGCTCAGAATATTCGTGATATATTACAATATAAAATAATTGCGAATATTCGAGAAATGCGGAATGGAGCACTCTGATTGGCTCAGAATATTCGTGATATATTACAATATAAAATAATTGCGAATATTCGAGAAATGCGGAATGGAGCATTCTGATTGGCTCAGAATATTCGTGATATATTACAATACAAAATAATTGCGAAATTTCGAGAAATGCGGAATGGAGCACTCTGATTGGCTCAGAATATTCATGATATATTACAATATAAAATAATCGTGCGATATCGCTATTGCCGAATAATCGCATTGCGATTTTTCGGCAATATAAAATGAGCACTGCAGCTACTCGGCCCAAGGTCTCTAATCATACCAGCAATGCTTTTAGATGTCGATGGGGATCTCTAGGATGTGATCTGTTCTAAAAAAAAAATTGAAAAAATTTGAATATTCGAAATAGCGAATATTCGCCGCGATATTCGTGTTATTCGCGAATACTCGAATATGCAATATTCGTAGCGAATATTCGCAATGCGAATATTCGTGAGCAACACTACTAAGGATACCCATTGTTCTGAGCAAGGGTTGGTTGCACCCCATACCTATAGACTAAACCCCCAAGCACAGGAGATTGTGTTGTCTATACACATCAGTCACCGTGCCCCCATAACAGATCTGTACCAGTGCACAAAGCATTTGTCTGTCCTCCATCACATATGTACCAGTGCACAAAACATCTGTCAGTGTCCTATGATATCTGTACCAGTGCACAAAACATCTGTCAGTGTCCTATAACATCTGTACCAGTGCATTTGGATGTTGCGCTTTTCTGTGTGGCCAGGCTGTAAAAAAGTCTCACATGTGTGGTATTGCCAAACACATGAGGAGTAGCATAATGTGTTTTGGAGTGTAGTTGAAAGTATGAATATGCTGTGTTTGAGATATAACTTGTTATTATGACATTTTTGTGAAAACAATTATAATAATTTCTTAATTTTCCAAAGAATTGTAGGAAGAAATTACAACTTCAAAAAACTTGTCATCCTTCTTACTAAATACCTTGGACTGTCTACTTTCCAAAAATGGGTCATTTGGGGAAAATTTGTACTGTCTTGACATGTAAGGCCACGTACACACGAGGAGATATATCCGATGAAAACGGTCCGACGGACCATTTTCATCGGACATGTCTCCTGGGATGTTTTGGTTTGATCTGTGTACACACGATCAAACCAAAATCCCTGCGGACAGAGATCGCGTTGACGTGGCGATGACGTTGAGTGTGACATATCCGACAAACGGCTTTCCAGCAGACAAGTTTTAAAGCATGCTTTAGAACTTTTGTCTGCTGGAAACCTGTCTGCTAACCTGTACACACGATCGAATCTGTCCACTGAAACTGGTCTGCGGACCAGTTTCAGCAGATATGTTTGATCGTGTGTACGCGGCCTTAGGCTCCTTTCACACGGAGCAGTCCTTTTTCGGTCCGCTCCGTGTGTCCGTTGGCTCAGCGGGGGATCCCCGCTGAGCTGTCAGGCGGACAGGGCGGTCCCCGCACACTATGCAGGGACCGCCCTGTCTCTCCTCCGCTTTCCCCTATGGGGAATCGGATGGAAACGGACCGTCTGTCCATTTGCATCCGATCCGTTTGGCCGGACGGAAGAAAAATAGGACATTCTTCCGAACAGACAAGCGGAGCGGACATGTGAAAGGGGCCTAAGGGTTTAAAGAATTGATATAGACCATCAGGTGCGATCAATTTTCAATGATTGCTACCATAGCATGTGGACTCTATGGGGCAGATTCACAAAACAATTACGCCTGTCTAACTGGGGTTAGACAGGAGTAATTTCAAATTTCGCACGGCGTATCACTAGTTTGAATCCTCAAACCATGATACGCCGGCTTCGGGCTTCGATCCGAGAGGCTTACGTCTTCGTAAGCCTTCGGATCTACGCAGCCATCTATTTGCGGCCGCTGGGAGGAGTTCGCGTCGTTTTGATGCGTCGGGATATGCAAATGTGTTTTTACGGGGATTCACGAACATACGAGCGGGCGTCGCAATCGTTTTCGTCTATTTTTTTATACGTAATGTTAGAGCAGCTTTTTGCTGCTCTAACTTTACGTAGCCCATGTTAAGTATGGCCGTCGTTCCCGCTTCGAATATATTTAAAATTTTTTTTTGTTTACGTAACTCGTCGGGACGTGGATCGCCCGTAAAGTACGCTACATAAACAACGAATGATGTCACGACGTGATTTCGCGCAATGCACGGCGGGAAATTTGCGAACGGAGCATGCGCAGATCGATCGCCGCGGGAACGCGCCTAATTTAAATGTTTCACGCCCCCTACTCGCGCAGATGGATTGCGACGGGAGAAATACACTACGCCGCCGTCGTTTACCGTAGAAAATCTACCTGAATTCCACGTAGAGCAAGGTAAAAAACGGCGGCGTAGTGTATTTCTGATACGCTACGATAATCCATTTCTCTGTGAATCTGCCCCAATAAATTTCACACAGACCAAATAATATACACTGATTTGGGTTATTTTTTTTTACCAAGGAAATGTAGCAGTGTAAATTTTGGTCAAAATGTATGAAGAGAAATTACTTATTTGTAAAATTTTATAACAGGAACTAAGAAAAGTGCATTTTTATTTCAAATGTTTCATTTTTTTATTTGTAACACAAAAAATAAAAACCCAGTAGTGATTAAATACCACCAAAAGAAAGCTATATTTGTGTGAATTTTTTTTTTTTTTTAAATGTAATATGGGTACAGTCTTGCATGACTGAGCAATTCTCATTGAAGTGTCAGACCTTGTACACACAAGGGAATAAATCCGCTGAAAATGGTCCGACGGACCATTTCAGCCGAAAAATCCCCTCGTCTGTAAGGGCAAACGGACAATTTCTCCAGCGGAAAAGTTTCAAAGCATGCTTTGGAACTTTTCCGCTGGAGAGCTGCCCGTCGGATATGTCCGCTGGTTAGTACGGCAAACCAGCGGATATATCTGCCTGCACATGCGTCGTATCCTGTGAATGGATCCGACGCATGCGCGCGGAAGTGTTTACTTCCTGGTGCGGTGACGTAGCGGTGACGTGGCGGCGTCAACGTCACCGCCGCGTCACCGCGCTGTCCACCGGCGGGGGAATTTGATCCGATGGTACAGCCATCGGATCAAACAGTCCGGCGGACATATCCGATGGAAACCGTCCGTCGGACCGTTTCCATCGGAAAAATCCCATCGTGTGTACAAGGCCTTACAGCACTGAAAGCTGAAAATTGGTCTTGGTAGAAAGGGGGTAAAAGTACCTAGTATTGAGATGGTTAACATGCCAAAAGGCAAATGAATGTGCTTCCTATGTAGTGTTTATCACATTAAAAATTAAAGGAAGCAACCAGGTATAGGATGACATTTTTTTTTTTTTTTTACAATAATTTTTATTGAGAAATTTTTAAAGTACAAACAAAAGGATATGTAAATACACACCCACATTACCAGAGAACAGCAGGAGAAATCGTATAATGGTAACAATTCCGTAACCATAATGGGATACATAAGTCATGGACAACACATAAGGGCTGGAGGGCGACAAGCCGTCTCTCTCTCCTGCCCACTCCAGACTGGGTAATACGGGAGTATAGTGGGAAAGTCAAGTACGAAAGGGAAGGGAGAAGATAAAGGAGGGGGGAAGTGGGAGCAAGGGGATAGGGAAAGGATGGATACCTGTGAGACAAATATAAATACAAATCTACATAGGCATTTGCTTAAGACACATCAAAGAAACAAGACGTAAGAAGACATTTCAATTCTGTTGTAATCGGAACCACTCTGTCCAGGGCCTCCATTGAATATCAAACTTTGCTCTCCTGCCCTCCCTGCTTGCCAACAAGGACTCAAAAGTGAAGTTCGTCTGCGTGATCTCGAGGACCTCCGTTACGTTTGGCACCTTATTAGATTTCCAGCCTCTAGTCACCAGCAGCCTAGCGGCTAGTAAAATGTGAGTGACTACAATTCGGAAATCCTGGGGGAATCCCTCTATTCCTAAGTTCAAAAGCGCCAGCTCGGGGGTGGGGGGAGTCAATATGCCTGTTATACGGGAGATACATCTAAATACACCCCTCCAGTAGCTAGTGAGGCCCTTACAGAGCCAGAAAATGTGGAAAATGTTACCCACCTCTCCACAGCCTCTCCAGCAAAGCGAGGATGCTGAGGGGTAAAATTGAGCTATGCGATACGGAGTGAGGTACCACCTCAGGGCTATCTTTTGGGAGAGCTCCCAATGGTTAACACACCTGGAGGCTTTGTATATCAGTTTAAACGAGTATTGCCATTGGTCAGCAGAGAACGTTTTGCCCAAATCTGTTTCCCACTTACGAAAGGGGGGGGAGGATTCCTTGAACAGTAGTTTATCCTGAAAAAGGTTGTAGAAGAGGGAGATACCCTTAGGGGAGGGGGTCGTTTTAGTGTAGAATTGCCAGATGACATCCTGAAGCAATAAATGGCGTGATTGCAAGGTTTTGAGGAAGTGGGAGGCCTGTGCATGTTTGAAACCATCTGCATGCGCTAAACCATACTCCGCAGCAAGCGTATCAAAGGGCTTGAGCATATTGTAGCAGAATAGGTCTTCAATCCAAGTGATGCCTTTGGCTGCCCAGTTGGAGAAGGAGGTGTATGGTATAACGCACGAAAGAGAGTCAATGGGAATAGGAATAGGCGTAGCGTTGGAGGACGTACATGCCAAGCGGCGCAGTTCCCTCCAAGCCAACAGCGAGGCCTGCAACGTTAGCGGTAGGTGGCGCAGGGCGAGGGGCTGCCAAGTGTCAAGAATCAGGACACTATAGAGATCCTTGGTCGGGCATAGTGCCTGTTCTATGCCACACCATAGGGTGTCAAGGGTAGGAGATATCCAACATCTAAGTTGGGTAAGTATGGCTGCTCTATGATAGTCCCTAATATCAATCAGGCCCATGCCCCCTACAGATCTATGTTTAACCAAAAGGGATCTCGCGCACCTGGGGCGCTTAGTGCCCCAGACGTAGCGGTTAAGGATTTTATTCAGGGTCTGGAGATGGTTACGTTTTAGAGGAATAGGGAGCGTGCGGAAAACGTACAGGATTTGAGGTAGGAGCAACATTTTAAAGGAGGCTAAGCGACCCGACCACGTCAAGTCGACCTTGGCCAGGCGATCAGCCTCCCTGGTGAGTTTGTCAATTAGTGGGGCATAATTAACATCGGCTAATTTGGTTAAGTCTGTCGTAATTTGGATCCCCAAATATTGTATACTAGATGTTGCCCAGGAATACGGGAAAGAAGTTTGCAGATGGGACTGAAGACGAGGGGGGAGATTAAGACCCAGTATGAAAGACTTAGGCCTCGTACACACGATCGGACATATCTGATGAAAACGGTCCGCGGACCATTTCCATCGGATATGTCCGATCGGGAGTTTGATCCGATGGCGTGTACACACCATCGGATCAAATTCCCCGCCGCCGGACGGCGCGGTGACGTTGACGCCGCCACGTCACCGCCACGTCACCGCACCAGGAAGTTAAACACTTCCGCGCATGCGCCGAATCCATTCGGCGGTGGCGCGGCGGCGGTGGGGGACGACATGTCTGCTGGTAAGTGTACTAACCAGCAGACATGTCGGGCGGACAGATTCCACCGGATAGATTTCAAAGCTTGCTTTGAAATCTGTCGGGTGGACAAATCTGTCCGCTAGCCCATACACACGAGCGGAGATGTCTGCTGAAACGGTCCATCGGACCGTTTTCAGCGGACATATCCCCTCGTGTGTACGAGGCCTTAGTGTAGTTAATTTTATAGTAGGATACGCGGCTAAACTCTGCAAGAACCCCGTGAGCTTGGGACAAGGAAGAATGAGGTGAAGTCAGAAAGAGGATAATGTCGTCCGCAAACAAACTTATATTGTGGGAACGATCCGACAGCTCGAAGCCCGAAACACACGAATGGGATCTAATTTTTTCCGCAAGGGGTTCTATGAGGAGGTTGAATATGGAGGGAGACAGGGGGCACCCCTGTCTGGTGCCATTGGTAATGTGGAAGGTGGAGGAGAGCATGCCCGAGGTGTAAACCTGCGCACAAGGCGAGGAATAAAGCGCTAAAATTGTCTATAGGATGGGGCCAGTGAACCCAAATTTCTCCAGGACTCTGGTCATGTAACCCCAATGCACCCTGTCGACACCTTCTCTGCGTCCAAAGAGAGGAGCAGAGAAGGCGTCCGAGAGGCCCCGGCATGGTGCACCAACCCAAGTACTCGTCTGGTTGCGTCCGATGACTGTCTACCCGAAGTGAACCCCGTCTGGTCTGGGTTGATTAAGGAAGGTAGAATAGGGGGCAGTCTATATGCCAAAATCTTGGCATAGAGTTTCACGTCTGTATTTAACAGAGATATGGGTCGGAAGTTAGCAGGTGTGGTAGGTACCTTCCCTGGTTTTGGAATGGTTACAATAAAAGCATTAAGCATTTCACTCGGGAAAGAGGCAGAGAGCATTGCTTCGGAGAACACATCGCCCAGCACCGGGGCTAGGAGGGGGCCGAAGGCCCTGTAATAAGCATTAGGGAGTCCATCCGGGCCCGGGGACTTCCCAGTAGGGAGAGTCTTAATTGCCCGTAAGATCTCAGGCTCCGTAATCGGCCTATTGAGGGAATCTAGTTGGGATTGAGACAAGGCAGGCAGCGCTAGCTCAGCCAGGAAGGAGCGAATGGCCTCCTCCGCCGGTTGAGGGGTGGAGGGATCCTCTCGGAGATTATAAAGGGAGGAATAGAACTCTGCAAAAGAGTTTGCTATATCCTGAGGGTTATATATTTTACTTTTGTCTGAATGTTTAACAAGAAAGGGGATAGTAGTTTTCGTCCTGCGACTTTTCAGTCGCTGAGCCAGAAGCTTACCCGCCCAGTTACCGGAAGCATAGTGGGACAATTTAAGGGATTGGACATGTTTGTCGTAGCGTTCGAGAAGCAGTCTCCTGAGGTCCGAACGCAGCCCAAATAGTTTGGCCACGGTTAGGGCGTCGGGAGCCTGCCTGTTCTGTGACTCAAGAGAGCGAATTTCAGCAAGTATGGAATATAGTTTCTGTGCCCTCTGCCTCTTTACCCGTGCACTAAGTTGGATTAGAAGGCCTCTAACATATGCCTTATGCGCACACCAGACAGAGAACGGACTAGAGACAGAGCCTGAATTTACAGTGAGAAATTCCTTCAGCAGAGTGGAGAGGTAGGCCACATGGGAGGGTTGCTGAAGCACATAGGAGTCCGCCCTCCACACAAAGGGCGAGGAGACCGGGGCCCCTCCGTCCACCACCACCGACACTGGGGCGTGGTCAGACCAAGTGATGTCGTGGATGGCGGACGAGGACACCCTTTGCAGTAACACTTTGTCAACCAATACCAAGTCAATACGTGAATAGGAGTTATGTCTGGAGGAGTGGAAAGAGTAGTCCATTTCGGATGAATGTTGACATCTCCAGAGATCAAACACATCTTCTTTTTTTTAAATTCAAATATTCTTTATTGATTTTCTTCAGTACAAAAACATGTGTTTGTTTACATTGCAACCATCATTATAAATAAAACACATCCTTAAACCTTCATTATACCCCTTATCCCCCTACCCCTTACCCCCACCCTTCTTATCTGTTCCTCTAATGTGCACACTTTACTATAGTGTTCGCTTTTTCTCACCTCTTTTTGCGTGTTTTTCTGCATATTGTCTCTGCAAAGTTTCTCTCTCGTTGTTTCCCCTCTCTTCCCCACAGGCCTTTCCCCGTCAACTGGGCTCTTTTCCTCTCCCCACGCTAAGGTGGACATCCCATTCTGTTCAACCAAGGCTCCCACAATGTTTTAAACTTTTTGAAGTTTCCCTGTCTCGTTAGAGTTACCTTCTCCTTCCATACTGTAGCGTTAATCACATTTACCCATTCTGCTGATGTAGGCGCTTTCTCTGATTGCCATTTTCGTGCTATAAGTTTCCTGGCCTGGAACAAGCACCTTGTAGCTGCTACCATGCTGCCTCTTTGCCCAGACCTTTCCTCTATGCACCCCAATATGCAAACCCTGGCCTCCAGTTCCAGGTCGATCTCAAAGGTTGTATTTATAATCTCTCATACTTTTACCCAGTATCTATATAGTTTCGGGCATTTCCACAACATGTGTATAAGATCTCCTGTGTTTTGACACCTGGGGCATTTATCATCTGCTTTCCTACCAAAATTATATAGCCTCTTTGGGGTGTAATAAGCTCTATGAAATAAAAACAGGTGAGAAACTCTCTGACGGGGCTAGTGACACCAGTTTCCCCCCCTCAAGGATCTGTTCCCATTGTTCAGTTGTTATATGGCCTATATCCTCCTCCCACCTTTGTTTATTTTTTCCTAGTCTTTCTGCTCCAAGCGATCCATCACTGATTCGTGAATACAAGTCTGAAATAGTTCCCTTGGAGATCTCGGATTTAATCAACCGATAGAGGTGGGGGATTTTTTGCTCTCTCACCGGGTTCATCTTGAATTGAGCCTGGAGGGCGTGCCTGACCTGCAGGTATGTGTAAAACAGGGAGTTGGGTATATCATATTCATCCCTTAATACTGCAAAAGGTTTCAATGTATCGCCTGTATATAATTGTGCCAGTCTGATTATACCTAGCTTTTCCCATTCTTTCACTTTTCCCATCTTTACAATCTACTGCAAGTTTTTATTTTCCCAAAGTGGGGAGTATTCTGTTAACCCCTTATATCCCAGAGCTAATTTACCTGCCTGCCATATTCTTTTAACCAACCTCAGTGTTAAGTTCATAATCGGGAAAGAATCAGCTTCCAAAGATTCTATTATAGACCTATGTGGGGACCCCATTAACATCATTTTCCCACTGGCATTCCCTCCTCCTTCGGTACCGCACCCCCCCAGGTGCTGTAATTGAGCCTCTAAGAAGTAGCTATGGGGGTGTGGAACTGCCAGGCCTCCCTTGTTCGTTGGCAGTTGTAATGTCTGAAGACTGATCCTGGCTTTCCCCTTCTTCCAAATTAATTCCCTAAAAAGGGTCTCTATTTTTTTAAACCATACCTTACCTATCCACACAGGTGAATTGTGGAGTACGTAAAGCAGTTGTGGCATCCAGATCATCTTTATAAGATTACTTCTCCCTGCCACCGATAAGGGAAGTCTTCCCCAAATATCCGCTTTCCGTTTAAATTTAGCCAAAAGTGGCTCTAAGTTATTACTAATGTACTGTTCTGGGTCACGGGTTACAACTATCCCCAGATATTCCATTTTTTCCACTGTTTTCAGTTGGGGAGTTTCTGCTTGTGTCCTATTACCTACTGGGTCCACCGGTAAGAATACAGATTTTTCCCAGTTAATCACCAGGCCCGAGAGACGTCCGAATGCCTCTACTGTCTCTAATGCCATTTTTAGGGAATTTATAGAGTCCCCCAGAAAAAGCAGGATGTCATCTGCATAAAATGCAGTTTTTTCCTCTCCTACCCTTCTCTGGAACCCCTGTATATCCTGTCTATTCCTAATCGCAATGGCCAGCGGCTCTACTGCTAGAGCAAAAAGGAGGGGAGACAGGGGACACCCCTGCCTTGTTCCCCTTTCTAGCTTAAACATCCGCGATTGTTCATTGTTGATTTTTATTTTTGCGCTTGGGGAGCTATAGAGCGTTTTTACCCATCCAATAAAGGTGGGGCCAAATCCAAATTTTGCCAAAGGTAATCCCATTCTAGGCTGTCAAATGCCTTGGTGGCGTCCAGGGACAAGATAGCTTTGTCACCCACATTCTCCGTTGGCGTTTGTAAATTCAGATACAACCTTCTGATGTTAACACTAGTTGATCTATTCGGTATAAAACCGGACTGATCTGGGTGTATGAGTTTCTGAATATATTTGTTTATCCTAGCCGCCAACACCTTCGCCAATATTTTCACGTCGGAGCACAGTAAAGATATTGGTCTGTAGGATGCTGTGTCTAATTGATCCTTCCCTTCCTTCTGCTGTACTATAATGGTAGCTTCTGACATTGAAGCAGGCAACCTCCCCCCTTCTAATGCCCAATTTAGTACCTTAAGTAATTCTGGGAGCAGCACCTCACTGTATTGTTTATAGATTTCTACTGGTAATCCGTCTGGTCCAGGGGACTTCTGATTAGTCATCCCCCCCAGTGCCTGTTGTAATTCCTTTAAAGTTATAGGAGCTTCTATGATATTTCTATCCTCCACTGATAGAGCTGGCATTTCTATTTCCCTTAGGAACTCATTCATTTGTGGCATCTCATCCCTTCTTTTTGATTTGTATAGCTCCTGATAATATGCCACAAATGTGTCCAGAATTACTGAAGTTTGAGAGGATATCTCACCCCCCACTGTCCTAATTGCGGGTATATTAGAGGGGGCTGAGTTAGTTTTAACTAAGAGTGCCAATGTACGACCTACACTCTCCCCTTCCGCAAATAGGCTTTGTCTCTGGAACAGATGTTTGTTGTCCACTTTCCTATTGATTGCTATCTTATACTCCTGCTGTTTCTCGAGCCATCTTCTTTGTTTAGTCGATGAGGGGTCCTCTACATATTGTTTTTCTGCTTCCACAACTTCTTTCCTAATTTTCTCCTCCCAGTCCCTGGAGTTTTTTTTTATCTTGGCAACCACTTGGATCAAAAGCCCCCTGAGGTAAGCCTTCATGGTGTATCAAACACATCTTCAGCTTGTAACAGGGAATGTAAGGTAGGCATGGAGCGTTTGGCTCTAGAGGTGGTGTCCATCTCAAAGTCAACCGTCAAGTTGAAGTCCCCACATATAACCAGCGCGCCTTTCCGTATCTTGTTGATTTTGCAGAAAAGTTTCCTCAGGAAACGGAGCTGGTGGGTGTTGGGCGCATAGAGGTTGACCAGTGTGTACAATTTGTTGTTAAAGGAACCAATTAGAACCAAGAACCTGCCGTCAGGATCGGCCAGTGAGTCCTGGAGGGAAAAATTAACAGTGTCCTTGATAGCGATAAGAACCCCTTTTTGCTTTTTGGGGGCGGGAGCCTGGAAGATGTGGGGGAATCTAATGTGAGAGAAGGGAGGTGCCCCTGACGCCATCAGGTGTGTCTCCTGAAGGCAAAGGATGTCCGAATGCAGCTTCAGTGCCTCTCTCCACACAGAAGCCCGTTTGACCGGGTGGTTCAGGCCTCGGACATTAAAGGAGGTAACTATCAGCGCCATAATTGGTCAAGCAGGAAAGTGAAAACAGTACCTTGTGACACCACGGCAGGTCCTCCGTGTCCAGCCAGGTCCAGGAGGCAGGTGTAGGCAATGGTTGGAGCGTCTTCATTGAAAACAGAGCAGGATCCATCTCAAGGGAAACAAGGAAATGGGGAAAAGACATGAGAACTGAAAGAAGAAGTAAGGTCATAACATAAACAAAAAACGATGAGCATAAAAAGGGAGATCCCGGCCGGGATCCGGATGCAGGGTAGCTGCACATATTTCAAGGAGGGGAAGTTCGTGGTAAGGAGCTCCAGTGGGGTCAGGGAATCAAGTAGTGCACAGAGTAACAGAACACCTGAGGCACAAGGGCTTTAAGGTTTCTTCTTGTTATTGCGTTTACGCGACACCAGTGTCCAGTCGTCACGGGACTGAGCTCTAGGAGAGGAGGAGGTAGGACCTGTTTCAGGTGAGGGATGCTCAGGGAGAATGTCCCATTTGCGCAGGAGTGCAAGTCCCTCTTCTAGGGTCCCGACTACATTAGAAGTACCGTCCTTGGTTATAATAAGCTTGGTTGGTTGGCCCCACTTATAGGTGATGTTGTGGTTACGGAGAGCTTTTGTCACTGGGATAAGGGACCTGCGTCTCTGCATAGTGTGCTGCGAGAGATCTGCATACACTTGTAGATTGGCGAATCGATCAGATGAGTGGGGATTTTTGCGGAAAGCCAGCATAAATTGGTCCTTAACATGGTAGAAATGTACCCGCATCAGGACGTCTCTAGGAATATTCTCCGGAAGGTGGGCAGGTTTGGGCAGACGGTGTATCCGGTCAACTATCAGCTCAGATTCAGGTATGGAAGGCAGAATTGACCCCAGAAGCTCACGGGCGTATTCCTGGAGCTGGGCAGGTAGGACAGTCTCAGGGACCCCCCGTAATTTGACGTTGTTCCGACGAGATCTATCTTCGAGATCTGCGACTTTAGCCCTGAGGCATGCGACTTCATCTGCCTGGTCATTGTGGGAGTCCACCAGGGAATTGTAGGAGGAAGCATATTCTCCCATTTTCCTTTCAACATGGTCTACTCTGCCCCCTAGTTCCCCCATCTCC
This sequence comes from Rana kukunoris, assembly GCA_029574335.1. Classification (NCBI taxonomy): domain Eukaryota; kingdom Metazoa; phylum Chordata; class Amphibia; order Anura; family Ranidae; genus Rana; species Rana kukunoris. The sequence goes on from CM056051.1 coordinate 182,899,247, forward strand.
GTCTTGAAGCTTCTCATGCACTCCATCATGTCTGAGTGTAGTGAGCTCCGCAGGGAGACCAGCATGTCTTTTAGGGTAGTGTCAGAGACCGGGAGATTGGAGGTAGGGAAGGTGTTTATGGGAGCTGAGAGCTCACGTGTGTCTTCCATGGACCCCTGCAGTGCACTGACCTGAGAGCCGTGCGGCTCAGCCGACAGACGGGTTTTGATTTAACCGGGCTGCAGGAGAGCGGGGTGGATGCCTCTGGGGAACGGCGCTGCGTCCCAGCCCTCGATCCCGGGCTCAGTGTTGAAACGGAGGAGCCTCCTCCTGAGGCCGGAGATCTGCCGTCGGCGCCATCTTGGATCACGCTGCTAGGCCTGGGGGAGAAAAAGTCCTCCAGTTTCGATGGATGAACGGCGTTTTTCCGTTTTTTTGTCATCCCCGGGAGACGTGCGGGTTAGTAGCTTGCCTCACGCGTGGATTATAGAAGCCCTCGGTGTCTCAGGGAGCCGATATCCCTAACGCTGAAGCGGAGCTCCTGACTCAGGCGTCCATACAGCTGCGCGGTAGCCACGCCCCCGCCATTTTTTTTTTGATAGTTATTTTTCTCTTGATTATGCCAAAGTTGCTTTACTGCATCGAAAATAATCTTTTAGAACGCACCATCCAAATCTGTATAACTTAAGGCTTTATAGAGTGAACACAGAAAGGAAGGTGTACTTATGTGCCTAACCCACACTGAGCAAGGAATATCTTAAACTCACCCAACATGTATTATGCTATAATTAACTGGAATCTTTACCCTCAAAAAGTGCAATTTTTAGCTCATCTTACAATATTAGGTTTTGTAAAATATATTCAAAATTAGGTGCAAATATTTTACGCTCAGTTTTTATGCGTTTTACTTGTGCAGCAGATACTGTATACTGTGGAATCTGCTGTCTGGTTCTCTTAAGGTCACAAAGTATTTCCCACCCATCATTAACTATTTCATGTAATGTTCATAATTATTTTAATTGTGGTGAAAACAGTAAAAAGTATGTGTAATTTTAATCTCTCTTGACTTCTACGAAACTTGACACTCACTGTAAATGCTAGAGTAATTTTAGTGATTAATTTGTTTAATAGTGACCTATGCAGATGTATAACTATGTCATTTTACAAATTGGCTGCAATAATTAACTAGAACAGCAGTGTTAAATGAAACAGGTTATAATTAAAACATAAATGCTATGGTATTACGTCAGACAGAATAAAAATATCTCCAGTGATTAAACTGGTTTAGTTATTAAGATTCATTTTAATACATTCACTGATCACAGATGCATATCCTCTCATTGTCTTCCCCGGGTGCATTAGTTTGTCATGTCATAGAATATATGCATTCTCTTCATTTTAGCAAACCAGAAATGACAAAAGTTTAATTAAATAGTATAGTAGACTTCAGATTTTGTTTCATCTAAATTGGCTGCTGAGAGTGTTGTACTGTTAAGTACTATGCATAGCCAATTATAATAATGCTAATTCATTTTCTTTTAATATAGATGCTTTAGACCTGACAACCTTTTTTTCTCTTATGCTT